>CABEEJ010004620.1:14360-32163 GCA_901482245.1 Timema douglasi
GGGGAGAAATGGTGAGAGGAAAGGAGGCGGTGGAGAGGCTTCCGTTCCAATCAGACTCGGCCAGTGGCTTGAAGCTGTTCAGGACTGTTTAAATTACTACAATTCGGGGAAACTGCTCATCTGAGTTCCCATCGGGTGCAGAACATTTACAAACAATGCACACTACACAGCTAATAGCCGATACATATAAATTCAGCTAGATCATAAATTCGATATTGAAAGTTGTGTTACAGTTGAAGTTTATTTAATTTATTTGTGGCAAGATGATTTTGTAAAGGGTTTATGAAATTGTAGACATTTAACCTTTTATACAACTGGATCTGATGTATTTACTGAATTGAGGGAAGTGCATTTTTGGTAAATATAAATCAAGAATTCAACATTTTTTTTAAAGGAATTACAAATGATGAATAAGTAAATAGACCGTTATTAAATTATTTTAGGGGAAAAATATCGGTGTATTTTGGTATACTGATTTTATTCACCACTGTTGTTAATTAACAACTATTTTATCGAATAAAGGGTATTAGTTTTTAACAAATACTTTATATGTAATAAAACCTCTTCACTGATGTATTTGTATGGTCAGTCATTATCTCCAGGTTTCTTTAAAATCTAGGATAGACTGTACTATTGAATAACTTCACCAACTATTGATCCTAGATATAGCCACCCATTTATTTTTTAGCACTACGTCTTGAAGTGTTGTGTTCGTTTCAACTTGCGAGCCCCGATGTCCTCACGTTCTCGCCTATTTGTAGGATCGTCACTCCACCAGCTGGCGAGTCTGCGATCCTGGTAGTACGGACTATTCAATCCCGTCTCAAGGCTGGCCATGTACTTAGGATTTTCCCATCCGTTTGACCCGTCGGGTTGGACGGATGTGAAAGTTCCGACCGTTTGGCTCAAAGAACGGATGTCCCTAATACATCCTATTGACTCATCACCATTGTCGTCATTGTCAAATCGGTTCCTTGCTACAACCTCTTCGTTGGCCAGAGAGTCTTAACTCGCTACTTTCGTGACTTGACTGCCAAGGACGGAGAGATCGGGTGGATTTCGATTCCAGTCGGGTACACTTAAGGTATTTTTCCTAATTTGTTTCCCATTTTTTCCATGAAAATCCGGCGCATTTCCTCTAAATTACAGCTACGTCACCCCTAAACCCATTGGTGTATTTAGTAAATAGGCGTATTTTGAAGACTAAAACTAAATTTAAAATATAGGTATGATAAACGTTATTTTTTTAAATAGTTACTAGAATTTTATATACTTGCTTAGCACTCGATCCACACTGATCCTCCTAACATGCCCAAACAAACGTGACACATTTCTTTCACATTGACCAATTGGATTCCCTTTTAAAGCTCACTCAGTCAGCACCCTTTCATTACTGACTTTGTGTCCATAAGAGTTTTAACATATACATTTCTTATATGTCTCATCCGAACCACATTCACCTTGAGCTAGTGTTTGTTCTGAGAAACACAGCCTTACATTAAAATTAAAAATAAATATTAAATACATGTCTTACGTTATAAGTATTAAGCTCATAACTATTTACATAAAGTAATTTATTTATATAAAGATTTAAAATTTTAACTATAATTTATTTTTTATTTTTTTAGTTTAAATTTTTTGTTTTTCATTGGGTTTATATAAGATTAACTTTAATAACTGGATGTGTCCATAATGTGGTACCAAGTTTATAAATGATTCAAATAAGAATGATATATATATATATATATATATATATATACATATACATATAATTTTATCTTTACTCTTATTATTTATAAACTTACCTCCAATATAGCTATATCGTTTGCTGTATTATTGTAATCTTCATGTAAAATTCTACGTCGAACTGTGTGTACTACACCAGCATCGGACAAATTGGATGATCCTACTTGAAGATAGAAGTCCTCAGGAGATTTTCTGTATAAATACAAATATATATTATTTCAAGGGTTCTCATACTGTGGTCCATGACAGTGTGCCAGGTGGTCCGTACATGGGACCATAGGTTAATGAATTGTATTACACATTCAAATCTACTTTCTAAAATAGTCTATTATAGTTGGAAACTTAGTTTTTTAAAATAAGTACAAAATCGCTATGCCAGTTTTCTAAAACTACCTCACAATAAACTATTCTGTATTTTGGAGATTCCATAAAAATCAAAATATCACCTTGAGAAAAGACGTAATGACTATCGGGAAATGGGTAATCATAAGGATTAGTCACAAAGATAACCTGCTTCAGTGGTCTCATAGCTTAAGGAACTAATCTCACAGCAGACTGGGAGACTGTCTTTGACGTGGTTAGAATCCCACCACTCTCCTCTTCTAAATAGCACATTTGTTGCCCTCTGTTCCTCCCATCTCTCCCTTTGTCTCCCTTACAGTCCCTTCCCTACATACTTCATATCCATTAATCTTCTTGGAATCCTCTACCTTCCCATCCTCATTACATGTTCATACCATCTCATCCTTGATTCCACAACTATCTCATATACCCCAACTCTTGACCCTACATCTTCATTCCTAATTTCATCTCCTCTGGTGACAGCTAGCATGCTCCTATAAAACCCCATTCCTACGGCCTTCACTTTACTTGATTCTCTTACATTCATTGTCCAAGTTTCTGCTAATACGTACTTGAGTATTACTTTGGCTGACCTTGAAACTGACCCGTTCTATTTGAATCTAGGTAGGTGTCGTCCTGTATTTAGTGTAACGCGGTACTTGAGTAGTACTTAGTCTGACCATGAAACTGACCCGTTCTATTTGAATCTAGGTAGGTGTCTTCCTGTATTTAGTGTAACGCGGTACTTGAGTAGGACTTAGTCTGACCATGAAACTGGCCCGTTCTATTTGAGTCAAGGTAGGTGTCGTCCTGTATTTAGTGTAACGCGGTACTTGAGTAGGATTTGGTCTGACCATGAAACAGGCCCATTGTTCTGGTTGTTTATTGAAACAGGCCCATTGTTCTGGTTGTTTATTATCTCCATCAGTTGAGCCAACACAACACAGCTTGTCGGCATTGACCAGTCCACCCAACTCCAACATGTCGGCTAACATCGCCAATAAGTTGTGAATGTGTTTATATTATAACACAACTGGTTAGGATATTGTTGGCCAACATGTTTTGTATGAAGATAAACAAAACTTAGAAGTCTGGTCGCAACCGTGAACTACGTCACATATAGAAAATGTGTTCCTGAATGAGATATGAACCTTTGATAAATTGCTTAATACGACACTTGTGTTATCAGTTTTAACATTAATATACTAAACAAGTTGCAATATTTTATGAAATCTAGTAACAGCAACTCACGTGTGAACACAATGTGCTGCAGTTAAGGCGTACTTTTCACTTATAATGGAACCTCCACAAAAATGAATCTTCGTTGATTTATATCGAGCTGCAAACTAAAAGAAAATAAGTGGTACGAAGAATCTTACAGACTTCTCTTTTAAAATAGACATTTAATAAACTCTTATAATATTTGTGAAACACAACAATACGTATACACATTGTTGTAGAAACACTACAATACGTATACACATTGTTGTAGAAACACCACACCAAGGAATATAAATGAAATAATAAACATTCTTAATTACCTACAATCTGACATTAAGAACCAGGAACACTGTTACAGAAAAAGTAAAAATATAGAAACATATTTGTGTACCAAATAGCATAAGAATCAAATTCATTTCAAAAAACCTATATTAAAAACTAGATATATTTGTTTATAGCTTGAAACTATTGGTCTTAGAAAAATATATTTCAAATAAAAGATTTCTATCTTTAATAATCGACTACTACAATTTTACTAAGATAATTTAATTTGTATCTATATTAGTTGCGGAGAAATCATCAAAATTAATAAATCTCCTAATGTAAAGTACCCTCAAAATAATTTTCATGAGCAAATTAGAATTTTTTTCATTTTATTTTGGTAAATACTGTCTAAATACAAAATTCAATCAAAACCTTTATAGCAAATTTTGAGAAAATTGATCTTTTCTCTTTTGTCCTTCGGTAAAATAACTACCGTTAAATTTAAGGTTATATATCCAATTCCAAAAACACCGAGGAGAAACTTATGAAAAGGCCCGATACCTAGCTTTAGCTAAATCGCTAGAAATGTTTCGAACCTAGCTCGAGGTACAGACAATAAGACTGACAGATGGCACTACGAAAATCACTGTTTAGTTTCAAGAAGTCAAAGGTCAACATTTATCAAAATATTGAGTTCGATTTTTTTTTACGATCACAATAATACTTCTCTGTACGAGGTGTAGAGAGAAAGTAAGAGTAGTTATGCTTCAACTGGCGCATTTTAAAAATTAATTTTAAAATGTAATAATATAAGAGAAGAACGATAATAGTGTTCATGTTATTGTTATTACGCTTAAAAATGACTTGAGAAACCACGATTTCTTGCAATGGGGTAAATGTTTATTGATCCTATTAAATTTAATTAAAAGAGTTATTGTTATTCTAATAGTAGCATAAAGAAGATGAATTTGGTGTGCGGTTGGAATGTCACAAATATAAAAAGGAAACTTTTCAGTAAGAGTAAGTCAAAGTTCTAGTAAACTTGAAAAATCGCATTAATAGTCAAACAAATTATATATATTTAAATATATAACTTATGTACCCCTAATTTTTAACTAACTATTTAATGGGATTTTGAAGATTTGTTTAATCCGTACCAATCAACAAGCAGAGATACAGACATCGGGTCAAACAGAGTTTCATAAGTCCACATTTTTGGGTTTGGACACACACAAAACGAAAATATTCCACATTATCTCAAAGTTGAATATTTTCACGATTAAAATAATTTCGCTTTTAATGGGAAAGTAAAAATCAATATTCAGTAAACTACCAATAAATGAGTTTTTACCAAAAAAATAAGTACACAGTGTTTGTTTCTCATACTTCAAACTCCACGGATATAAATTTTAAATAAATCGTTAAAGCCCTTTTCAAAAAGATTTATATTATAAAAGGAAACTATTCATCAGTATACTACCCTTAATTTTAGGGTCAGGGTAAAAAATTCCATAAATATCAACCTTTAACAGAAAAAATATATCTTTTTTAGGTAGGTTGCCAGCGACAGACAGAAAGATTCTTTCTCTCACCTACTCGATGGCTTGCACCTGGAGTTTGTAAACAATGTATTTCATTCATCCCCAAAACAATAAATACAAATAAATAAGATTGGGAGACCTAGGGGGCTAGGGAATACCTTCTTACAATCATGTATGTGGGCATACGTGCGTAATCGACCATATTGGTAAAGGGGGGGTGCGGGGGGGAGATTTAAGAATTCCCCTCGTGAAAGCAAGTATTTGCAAATTTATCTACATTTTATCATAGATATAATTTATTATTTAACTGTCACTCAAAACTCAGTATTATCGTACGTTTTAAAATTTAAAATTTTATGTTTATAAATCTATTTTAAGATAGTTTCGTATTGGTTCATTTTAGTATGTGATAAATGACAACAAACTTATTTATATATTAATGTGATTATCTTATCATCGCAACCAAATCTGAACTAAAAATTAATACTAAAAATACATATACTTACAATAAAAGGAAACTCCTCCACATATGCTGGTTCACCTCCAACAATTTTAGGTGGTCTACAAGTTTTAGCTTCTGTAAACATTAAACCTGTAAAAAAAAAAGTGTAATTAAAATAAACTAAATTGTCGGTGACCTGGCGGTCTAGGGGTAAGGTGTCAGACTTCTATGCTAGCGGCCGGGGTTCAATCCTCGGTCCCAGCAAAGATTTATCTGATTAACAAACCCTTCCTTCACCTCTGACAAGACTTGTATTAATCACAACTTGTGAATGTGGGGAATGCCAGGCCTCCACCGTGGTTCGGATTCCACGTTAAACTGTAGGTCCTCCATTTCATCTCACAATCACCCTACCATTACACATTAGCGTAAGTGCGTATAACCCGAACGGGTAGTAAGACGCGGTGCTATTAATAATAATAATAATAATAACAATAATAAAATAAAATCAACTTTATAACATCCTCACTTTCAAACGTTTCTTGCTCCACCACTGTATCAATAATAGAACATTTTCAACCTTTAAATATAATTATTAATAATAAAAAAAACCTCTTTGTTTCACAAGCAGCATTAATACATGGATGATTGCTTTATTTTTGTTTCATTAAATATAAAAGTGTTTTAGTCATAATAATTGCAGACGTGAAATGTCTTTACTATGAAATACAACAATTTAAATAGTGTGGCATCCAAGAGAGCTTAGATTGGTATGGTGATGGAAATTGCCATACTTGAATATCCTTTTAAACACAAGTATCCAAAATCGTTGTTATCTCTACTCATACCCTCTTTTTGTAAAATGCTTCTTAAGCCACTCTTCCTTCAAAATACTCTCTCATCTAGCGTTCGTCCGGTCACTTGACCCTCGACGATTGTTACAAGTTTAGGTAAAAATAGATAAACATAACTCTAAAATCTTGCTGAAACCCTTACTCAGCCAGGGTAATATACCGCTGATAACTTCCTTTTCCTCCTATTTCTTCCTCTAATAGGTTCATACCTTCCTTACCCATTTTCACTTCTCCCTTAAACCATATCATCACATTCGCTGTTACAATGTGCCATCCCTGCACATCTTTGTCCATCGCTTCGTATCTACATCTCCATCAGGGAACCTTTACAGGACTTTAACTTACTCTCTTATATACAAATATATCAACAATAAAATAACTATCAAATTTTACTAGTTTTTGATCTTGTGTTTTTATTATTAAAATTATATATTGTAAATGTGAAAATATATTTACCTATTAAGAAATGAACAACTATTGTCACAACTTTATTGAATTTCATTTTTGTGTAGAAGCTATCTAAAGATCCTCTAATAATATTTTGTTTCCTGAATAAACGACGATACAATTATCAACTTGACCCCAGCTTAAAAAGTATATTAGTGGTTCAAGTTATAAAACATCGATTGGGTAAATGCTTTCTGAGAAATTATATTTAGTGTTTTCAATACAATATAAATAATATTATTACTTTATAATAGTCTTCTGTTTTACAACTAAAAAATTGTTTTTATTTTTATGGGAGGTTATTTAAAACATGTTAATATAAGATGGTTTTATTTAAGGCATTCTTTATTTATTTATTTAATGCGATTGTTATATTAATGAATAGGGGTCTTAGAACTGTAATGTGTAGATGTTTATTTACTACATATACATATTATTTCAAGTACGAACGTAGCTCGGAAAGAATCGTGCAACATCGGAACTTTTTATTCCGATGTGTATATGTTGACTAAGGGGAAGTTTAAAACCTCCTAGAATTTGACTGAACCAACACTGTCTTTGATCACTTTTGCTTACATATATTATATTAGGATCATCTTTCGTTAGCTATGATTAAAATAAATTGTATGTTATCTTATTTAAATATAAAGAGAGATTAACTTTTTACAAAATGTACAAGTCCAAATTTATATTTACTTTGTTTGAATCATTTGTATGGTTATCTGATTGCATGGGAATTTTTGGGACGAATACCAATAGTACCATTCGACGCTCAAAAAAGTAACTCTTTTTAACAATTCTTTTCAAGCTATTAAATAAGTGAACAAACACTTAAATAAGCTGTTTAAATTCCTAGAACACTCAAACAATGGAAAACTATTTAAAATTGTCATGAAACACTCCATAAAGTCATACAATGAAGTAAATAATATATATATCTAAACATTTAATTCTAATTGTTAATATTTTATTAAATCTTTACATATTTCATACTTTTTCAACCAAACTTTCTTCTAAGTAATTTTGTTAATCCCTTTATGCGTTTTCGCCACATCAATTATTGTTAAGAGCGTATAACCCGAACGGGTAGTAAGATGCGGTGCTAAATAATAATAAATGATAATAATTATTGTTAAGAAAGTTAAACTTTTCTGAACTCATACTAGTCTAATTCAAGTGAATTCTTAATAGCTTCGAGTTAATACTGAGTTAAGAATTAATTACTATTGAAAACTATGACCTGCCTGATAAATTTTATCTTAAGCGTTTCCATGATTGTGGACATTTTCTTAGTTTAAGACAAGTTTTTTACCTTTATTATTTTAATTTAATAAATATAATCATAATAAGAAAATGTTTAATTTCAATTCACACTGAAATTATCTTCAACAAATCATATTAAGATTTAAATTATTTAACACAACTTTTTTTTTCTTTTAGTCACCAAGGCAGCATCGGTAATATCTATTATAATGTACCAGTACCTTTAATTGTAATTTCAACTGTATGTACTGTAAACCTCTCATCTAAAGGAAGTGTGGCGTGAAAATCATTCAAGAAGTTTACCATAGGAAGACAAAGTTTTGTTTTAAATTAGGAACAACAAAAAATGAAGATACATAGCGAGAACATAAATATATTTGAATCGCGAGAAGCGCTTATCATCCAAGATATAGAAATTACTTCTTTAGATACCGTAATGGATGTTATCGACTTTACAATACATATAAAAATAAATAAATATATTTTGTAATTAAGCTGGCCATCAGTACAACTAGCGCATTCAACAGAGGAACGTGATGAACACAACTATAAATCCCAACGTATAAATATATAACGTCATCATGGAAAACTAAGGTTCAAAGTTTGTATAACCTACGCCTTCAAGTGAAATGCAATAAACATAATAATAATAATAATATTTAGCACCACGTCTTACTACCCGTTCGGGTTATACGCTTTAAGTACTAATTACTCTAATGGATAAGGAATTGGGAAGGTTGAATTAGAGGAAGCGACCCCGCATTTGCGTGGAGGGAGAGTGAAAAACCTTTGAGGAAAACCATCCCTCAGTTCACCCGACCGAGATTTGAACCTCGATCTCCCCATCCTCAGCAGTCTAGCTCAACATGACAAGCGCGTTAGCCAACTACGCCACCGAGGCGGGTAACATTATTATAAATCTTGAAAAATTAATATATAGGCTTTGTATAGAAGCCTAAAGTTTAAAGTCCGTATAAATCGCGCATCTAGTGTGAAATGCAATAAACTTCATTATAAATCTCAACAATCATATATATAGCTTTAATATTAGAACTAATATTTAGAAGTTAAAGATACATGCGCCTTTAAGTGAAGTGCAATAAACGTTATGTTGACCAGCAACAATTAGAGAAAGACCAATCTTTGGACCAAGTCCGAACCGCGTAAAAAAAGCAAAACATCACAAAGTTAACGTTTAAAATAATTTAAGTTCAAAACAATAATTTCGACAAAGATAACCCCCCAATTACGCCGTAATTGAATTTTGGTTAATAATAATTAATAGATCCAGGCATTAAGTTGCCGCCCTCACCTTGGTCAGTTGACGGTACAATGAGTGACCATTGAAAACAAACGTCCCAATATATACCTATAATTGTATTCACAGAGAGAAGGGGCAAAGGGAGGATGAGTAGGAGGATAGAACACAAACACAACAAACAAAGAAGGAACTGGTAACTCGTAGAAGGAACCAGAACGTTCCAGTGGCGGAACTCGTAACTTGACGCGGCCACGCGGCACCTCATTCATTTGTTTCCGACTGGGCTTGGATTGTTTCCCGAGCAGTCCGTTGAACGAAAGCTCCACTTAGTCAGTTGAGTAGTGTCAGAGAGTGGAGGTCGGTCCACGTGCTCTAGTGCTGGAGTTCATCATGAGAGGTTTGGTGATTGTTGCCCCATTTGAATTAACTTGAACTTGTAACTAAATCCCCACTTGTATTCATTCCACGGGGTAGCCAAATGATCTATCTTCAGATTTCAAAGCCTAGTATTCCTGTCCTATTTCACCAAGAGGTCCCGAGTTTCAACATCAAATATTCCGACATTATTGAACTAGGTGAAGAACTAACCGCGTTCCTCAAATAAACTATCTGTGAGTACTAGTTAAGACCTGTGAACTATCTAGTTAGATACCTATCGAGTTAGGTAACCAACCGGCGTCCCACAATAAATAAATAATCTAGAAAGTTCGTTAGGTAATGATATATTATTGAGAGATTTCATGGTTACTGGTTGAATTTTATTGGAAGTGTACCTGTTTTCCCGTGGCTAGAGAATGCAAAACTATTTAGGATAGATAACCATAATTATACCCGACTGAAATTAGAGCCCCTATGTCCCTGTCATCGGAAAGTAGGGCTATTTCGAGAGAAGGGCTATTACTTAAGGTGGTTTTATCTGCTTACTTGTTTCCCACGCTCTCTTCACAAGAATTCTGGTATATACTATCGGAATTCTACCTTTTTAATATCTTCATCATTAGTGTTGATAAAACGGATAGCCTTGTATTAAGACGAAATGCATGAAAACTATTAAAGTCAATATTATTTTAAATAAAATTCACTAAAATAAAATCCATAACCATTTCTAAATATTGTATTCTATTTCTTGTACATAACGAATATAACAATTTCACTTTCTAGTTTCTTCCAATCATTAGAGCCTCATTTTATTGAAAAGGGATGTTTTTAATAATGAATAATCTTATTAAAGCGTAATATATTTTATTTTTCAAAATGTAAATAATAGTTTAAATAAATGTTTAGTACACAGTTTGAAAATCAATTGCAAAACAATTTTTGTTTTATTAATTCACATCAATGTCTACAGAAAATTTAATACAACATTTATAACTTAGACAATTTGTGCCAAACTAAAATTAAAATTTAATCAAGTAAGAAATTACAAGTCCCTGTTGAGAATATAACTTGGAATATTGTTTGTTGTATCAATGAAATGCTAAAAATATTAATAATAATATAATTTAACCGATTAACTACAGCAGTATTACAAGAACACAGCACAAATCTACATAGTGCTATTGCAAGAGTAAACATTTATCAAACCTTGATTAATCACTATACTTTGAGTTACTGATCGTTTATAATAAATATCAACTAAACAAATAGGCCTAAATAAGATATACGATGAACTTCAAATAAAATCAAAAATCATTTTAACTTTCAATATTTTAAGTTTATACTCCTACTAAAACATGTCATATAATTATGATCGTCTGGTTCGACTTGATGTTTCATATGGATTTCAGTACTAACCTATCTTTGCACTAAATTAAAATGGAATACAATTAATCTTTTCATGTCTCTATTAAATTAAATTATTAAATCTATATTTCCTAAAATGTAAAGTTGGCAATATAATAGAGCCTTTTTTGATATTTTTTGCCAAAATTAAATCACCCGCCTGAATTGATGATTATTCATTCAAAGTGTTTGAGCTCTCAATGGAATATATATTCGATAAACAGTGGATTGTGGGTTTAAGGGTCTGGTCAATTATCATTGGAAGTGAAGAGTCGCATCAGCGCCTGCCGCTAATTTACGATATCAGAAGAAACCAATTGAGTTATACTTTGTCTTCGGCGGCTCAGTCAGCCCACAGTGTTGCCAGAACTATCAGCAGCCCATCCCCCATCCATTCACCAATCCAAAGAGTGAGGCTAAGTTAATAAGCAAACAAAACAAAGCTATATCTCTGAAGCCTTTTATCGTGGATACCAATCACCTCTTTATTTTTATAGAGAAATAGGGGGGTGGGGGTGGGGAGGAGTAGAGTATATAATTGTACATAGCCTTGACGAGAGCTATTAGGGGAGAGTACCTAAGATTGTCACAAATAAAAGGCAATGCATCTGTCAAATGGTTTGGTCTTTCATTGAAATTCATCCTGGCCCAAGCATACACACGAATTTGAAGTTTTCTCGCTCTCATATATGTTCATTCGTAATCAAATTGGGGTATGGTCTGTTTTGCCATTGATGGGGAGGTTAGGCATCGAATACTGCCCGTATGTGTGTCTACAAGAAGTGTTTTTTAAACGTTTCTCACTCTACCTCCACACAAATGTGGTTACAATGTCTCTAAATTTTACCTTACTATTTCCTATATCCTATTCATGCATTTATATGGCTATAGACCATACAAGTAGGCTACACAATAGGAAAAAAGATAATAAATATATAATGAAGTGATAGCCTAAAGTCTCCTCGAATTTATACCTTGCCAGAACTTTGAATATGCATTAAATTACAAAATTAAATCATTAATAAATATTAATTAATAAAATTTTATTCACTGTATAGTAGTAAATACAATATTATTAGTATGCATACATTTTTACACTAAAACATGATATATATTAGGCTAAAGTTGATTTATTTTAAAACTACATATTGAATTAATAATCATACAAATATTTAAATTTTTTCATTACTAAAATATTACTTACGACATAAAATGAATTAAATGGTACAGAATTCCGCACGGAATTCTCGCTTTATTGTTTGAAAATGGAGATAATTACTCAAAACTCGTAATATATGTATGTATATGAGTATAAACTCGTAATGTATAAATAAACTGTTAAAGCTTAGCATTAAACTAATAAAGTTTAAATAAATTGCTTAAACAAGGTTAAAAATATTATCGAGCCTTATGATTGCTACTTTTCCAACATTAATACTTACATCCATAGTAATCTTGTTAAATTAATTATTCATTTAAAAGAAATTAAAAAAATAGTACACTAATTAAAAATTATAATCCAAGAAAATTGAAGTACAAATAGTTCTGCTTTATATAGTTAAATTCATTTTAGTATGATTAATAAAAGTCATACAAAGTCTTCGTTCTAGATAATATAAATCCCTTTTCATTAGTGAAAACAGATTTCAAATCCATAGAACAGTTTTGTAACAATCTTTTAGTTTGTAATACCATATTTTTATGGGTGAATTAGTGTTGACCGGCCCCTTAAACCTCACCCTTGTATTATCATTAACCTTGAGATAAATAGTATCCCTGAGAACAGGGTGATTCCTGGATTATTTAGGTCAAAACATTGGTGCTCTAAGCCGAAAGTTTCGGGTTAAATTTTTATATTCAAGCGTACCTTTTCAACTAGTGTAGATAAAATTTAATCTTTATCAATAAAATTAAGTCTGTTTGTCTATCATGAACATTGCATGATATCTACCACTCGCAGGGGTTTGAAATTCTAAAAATTGGTATCACATCTGCACGAAAATATGCAGCTCAAAGCAGAAAGTTTAAAATGTAACCAGTTTTTTTAATTATTTAAAAACAGTGTAGGAAAGAAAGCATGACTTTTTCAGATTTTTGCTTGTGGTAGATATCGAGAAAAGCTCAATACAGACTAACAAAGAATATAAAACACATTATATAGATATACGAATAGCTATATAGTTGGATAGAAACAATAGAGCCTCGTGAAACACATTACTTAAAAGCACCAAATTTAAAGTTACTTTCTTTCCACGTACTACCATTAAATTTAAAAACCTATTTCTCTGGCAATTATTAGCACTTCAATTATTTATAAATTTATTTAGATCAAAACGTGATAGTAATTTTGAGGTTTCATCAAATTAGATAGACAATACATAAACATAATTCTGAGAGTTTATTTAGTACTGCTCGAGTCAATTAGAGCTTTGGTTAACTATTCAATTAATATATATTTTTTTATAGATTTAGCCTTAAATAAGGAATTAAGTACTATGCAAATTACATTATAATCATGAACAAAAATTATTAAATATTGTGTATATTTTTTTCCCTTGGCTACGCATTCAACTCCATGTCAATATTTTGGTCCACTTCTTGAGTATGAAAATCTCGCCATACACTTGGATCCTTTACGCCTTCTTCGGCGGACTGCATGACTATCTATCCAATCTTTGTAGGCGGCAACGCGGGTGTAAAATCCTTCTGGTTCGTTCTTTGCACCACAATCAACAACTCCACCTGATACTATACCTATTACTTTACCCTTGAATATCAACGGACCACCCGAATCACCCTGGAACATCAAAAGGACGATTACAATGTTACTTGTCTAGGTTTCATTTTGTTATATTTAAAAAATATTTTATCAGTTGTTGAGACTGAAAACTGATCCAACCCCACAGATATAAGAAGTCCCTTGATACAATTCTGTACCTAATAAATAGGAATAAAACAGTTGTTTAAATAAGAGTTGGTAGGAGATGTCTTGAACACCTTGGTTCATTAGATCATAATTCACAGCCAATCGATTGCGCACTAGGCACACGACTACGCCTGAGTTAGAAATCACATCTAAACGTTGTTTTCTGCATTCTTCAATTGAAATCACAGAAATTGGTATAATTTTGTTTTAATGTTTACTCTTAAATTGGTTGGAAATTTGTAAATATTGTAAAACTGTTTCACTCTTCTCAATTTCAACATTTTCTAAAGAAGAGAGTTGGAAAATTGACAACACTGCAACTTCTTGTTAACTCTGTATTAGGGTAGTTCGATGTGAAATCGTCACAAAGTAGCATTTTAAACCTGACAACTTTGAATTATTTTTAAAAATAATTTAATGTGTTCTACTTTGTTAGAAATACAATCTTATGAAGTTTATATTCTGTTTCTTTTGGTTTTTAGAGATATGGAAATTTGAAATTGCAAAATAATAAGTGTTTTTGGTGACACGTTTCATTAATAAAACGGTCTTTAAGTTATAATTTTTTTTTTGCCCAATAATAGTCTATTATCTTTATTTCAAATAATGTATATTTAAGAGATTTACCCCTTGAATACTATCTTCATTCTATAGTGCTGTATTGATATAAGAAAGCATACATTACATCATAGCAAATAAAATAAAGCATTTCGTAACCTTCATATGTGATCTTATCTTCATGTTGTTTACTTGTACTGTAATTTTTAATCACATCATAATATACACATATCACACATAAATCAAATATATCACACAACAAAACAAAAATAATCAGTCTTAAAATTATCTGTGTAAATACAACCAGACTTTTGTTTTAAGTTTGAAACTATCTAGTACATAATTAATAATAAATAATTAAAAATGTTTTTTATTCAACTAATTTTTAATAGTCTGGCTACAATTTTTTTTCAGATGTTCACCGCATATTTATTTTTCATACTTGAGGCATCTAGTAAATATTCTTTTCCTTTGGTAAGTACTGAAGTTTCAGTATTTTCGAGTCGTCTTTGTTTGCCACCTTCCTTTAATTGAGTCATTCTTCTATCCCAATTTTAATCAAGTTGTTATACTATTTTTCAATATGAATTTGTATATATTTTTGCTGGAGCTGGTATACATTCCTCCCATTTCGTATCCCTGTCAATATAGTAATAATCAACTATCTCTAACATGCATTCTTTACTTTCATTGAGAATTTGCGTAATTTAATCATATCACTTCATTATAAAATACATACTAATGAGGAAAGGTAAACAAAAGCAAATTGTAAAAACAATTTTTAAATGTTGACCTGGTGGTCTAGGGGTAAGGTGTCGGACTTCTGTGCCGGGGGGGTCCGGGGTTCAATCCTCGGTCCCGGCAAAGATTTATCTGATTACCAAACCCTTCCTTCACCTCTGACAAGACATCTTATGTATGTGTGGAATGCCAGGCCTTCACCGTGGTTCGGAACCCACGTTAAACTGTAGGTCCTCCATTTCATCTCACAATCACCCTACCATTACACATTAGCGTAAGTGCGTATAACCCGAACGGGTAGTAAGACGCGGTGCTAATAATAATAATAATAATAATAATAATAATAATAATAATAATTTATAAATAGGTATATTAACGGTATGTAATTCCTACGTCTACTTTCAAATAGACCTACATAATTAATTTACTCATGTAGACGTCCAAGATGCAAAACATCCGCCACAATAACTAACCTTTAGCCGATCGGTTGGAGGCAAAGCTCGTAGTAGTGGATCAGGTTAGCTCTCACAACCCATCGCTGTGCTCCTGTCTCTAGGGACTACCATCCTTTGAGACTAGTGCCTAACTTTTGGTGAAACTGTGTGAACACCTTCTTACAACGGTAGTCTAATCTTATTATTATTATTATTATTATTATTATTATTATTATTAGCACTGCGTCTTGCTAACCGTTCGGGTTATACGCACTTACGCTAATGATGTAATGATAGGGTGATTGTGAGATGAAATGAAGGACCTAGAGTTTAACGTGGAATCCGAACCACGCTGGAGGCCTGGCATTCCTCACATTCACATTATGTCTTGTCAGAGGTGAAGGAAGGGTTTGGTAGCCTAATCTTGTTACACAGGAATATGGATCTGGGAGATTCGATACAATATTATTGAATAGAACAGAGATGAGTAAACTACGGCCCGCGGGCCAAAATACAGTCCGCCATTGTGTTCAATCTGGTGCGCTGGATAGGTAATTAAAAATGTTTTACATTCGGAATCAGTATTTTTTAGACACAACAAAAATGGATTATTTTTCTGACAAAACCATGAAAAAAAAAATCAATATTTCCAATTTTTTTTAAATTATGCCCGAAAGCATATGGCAGTGTTTGCATGAAAAAAAGTGTTCTCAACCTTGAAACTTAAGAAAAGTGATATTAGAAAATAAACTGAAGAGGTTATGTTTTCTCCCTTGAGGATAACTCGTTTCTCACTCCATCATTTATATCTCCTGAACGAACTTAAAAAAAAACAAAAATATTCTAAGCCACAAAGGTACTTATGATTGTCTTGTATTCTCAATGTATTTAAATTTATTCTTGTAATCCAATTATGTGTGTTTATATCTTATTTGTTTTATGAATTTTGAAGAAAAAAAAATAGTGAATAAAAATTAATGGTTGACCTTTTTTATTTTGTATTTACCCTTCTGGGAGTGAGTTTACGAATGTCTAGATTAGACCGATATAAATATTTATTAAAAGTTGAATTAAGGTCAGAATAAAAGATTTTTTTTACCAAGAACGGACTACCCAGTAAATAATTAACAACAAGCGAAACAAATCAGTTACATTAACGTGACTTGTGAAACCAAGTTTATTTATATAAGTGAACTTTGCCATGTTATCGTATCATAACACACACACGGCTATTAGTTCAAGAGATACCCGCTTATATGAACGCATGGTGTAAGGCGCTACTATCGCTATATACTAAACCGTCAACTGCCGATGATGGGTAGATCGAGGTTTGATTCTAAGTCGAATACACTGAGGGTGGTTTATTCTAAATTTTTTTCCACCTCCCCCTCTACTCAAATGTGTTTAAAATTCCATTGATTATAACCTTCCTAATTCCCAACACATTAGTGTAATTAGTACATAAGCGTATAACCCGAACGGTTAGTAAGACGCGGCGATAAAAATAAATATTCGAGAGATCTTTGTTATCTGAACGTAACACGCAACAAAAATTTTAATGTTAAAGAGAAAACTCACATACTTGAATGTAACATATTGTATAGCGCTCGTTTTGATAGTTTTAGGTGAATCTTTACATTGAATGTAAATTATGACACGCACAGTAATGAATCCATCGGGAATAAACAACATTTTTCATAAAAATAAGACCTTCGACTTCCTCATGGTCCGTCGAGTTGGATCGCACACTAACCAGCCTATGATCCGAATATATCTCGAACCAAGGTCTTCCAACGAAACCCGACACAACGTCTGACCTAGCGTAAGCATGAGTCTGCGTGATATGCCAATCAAAACTGGCGTGTAGATAACCATCCCGTCATCTGCCATCACCCAGACAACCCCCCCCCCCCCTTCTCCCGCCCCCCTCGAAAGGATCCCCCCCGAGACCTGCCCCTTACCCCCCCCCCAAAACAAAATA
>CABEEJ010004620.1:32204-44137 GCA_901482245.1 Timema douglasi
GAGCACAGCGCGGAAAGGGCACGCTTGGAAAAAAAAAAGAAAAATAGACGAGCAAGCAAACTCAGCTGTTTAAGGCAGGGAGTTGGGGGTTCAAGTTCGTTAGAATAGTCCCAAAGTGGTGGGTCTCTAGCATTTTGCACCTATTATTGTTAACTATTATTATTATTAGCACCGCGTCTTACTACCCGTTCGGGTTATACACACTTACGCTAATGTGTAATGGTAGGGTGATTGTGAGATAAAATGGAGGACCTACAGCTTAACGTGGGATCCGAACCACGGTGGAGGCCTGTCATTCCCCACGTTCACAAGTTGTGATTAATACACGTCTTGTCAGAGGTGAAGGAAGGGGTTTGGCAATCAGATAAATCTGTGCCGGGACCAAGGATTGAACCCCGGACCCCCAGAATAGAAGTCCAACACCTTACCCCTAGACCACCAGGTCACCATATATATATATATATATATATATACGAAAAATGATTCATTGTTGATTCAATAAAACTATTGTTCTCTTGTGACTCCTTGACTATTATTTCGTTAAAGGGGGGTTACAGAATATCTCGACAATGTTGAACAACATTGGTCAGCGTTCAGGTCTTCAGTATTGTCGATTGCTACACGAAAATATGACTTGGGAAACCCTTTGAGATCACAACGGGTGTCAAATAGGGATGTGTGATCGCCCCCCACTTTATTCTCTATATTTGTTGGAATTATAATTTATCTTTTAGAACGGGACTTGCCACCTAGTGTATAAATAGTGTAAAGGATGGTTGGAGGCTTATGTTCCATTCACGGTAGGTTTTTACCTGGATGACAGTTCGAAAATCATATGTTTAGGTTTAGGATTGCCAACACTTGTAAAAGATCAGTTTTGTTATAAATGTAAATATATTTAATTACCTATTATATATTACATTTAAAATAACGTAAACTTAAGTTTTCTCGTACTATTTCATTTTTAAATAATTTCTTTTTGTCCAACTCGAAACAATATTTTAAACATAATTAAAAGTACTCATTTTTCGTTTTGGAACGTTATTGATTATGTTTAATATAGTGCATACATCAATACCTTTTAATTCAGGCATTGTATTTACTTGGAAAAGAGAAAATTGTTGTAATTTTTTTACATAAAATACATGATTTTATGTTTATTTTATCGTATTTTGAAATATTTAACTGAATAAAGTATTTTCATCAACTGCGTGTCCGCATCATTGTAAAAAACTTGTTTACCGTTATGTTTAATCATATGGTTTAAATTCGTCAGTCGCCATTTTGAGGCTATGTTCGTTAGAAGTTTTTGTGAAAGTGGTGTTAATAATTTTTTAAGGGGAATAAAACTATAAATAAACTTTGTGTCCGACCTCAAATAAATATATAAATAATGTTGGCCTAAATTACTGTGGTTAACTATCACATTGATATATTACCATCTGTTTTCATTACAGTCATCCAAAGTGATAGATGTCAGCTGTTTGCGTAGTGATATATTAGGGACTACTTCTAGTAACGTTTCGAGCTGTCATCCAGGTAAACTTAGCTCGTGAATGCCTTATATTTAACCTTAGCAAAATACGAACAAAGACCAAGATATCTACAACTTCCATTCTCGAACTCCAGTACGCGGATGTCAACTTTGTTTTGGACAACTCAGAATAGGACCTCCAGGATATACTGGATACATTTACGGAGGCCTACACGTGCATCGGTCTGGACTTTTAACATCGAAAAGTAGCAGATCCAAAATCAACCTGCACTTAATTCCAACGTTGTAACTCCTAGTAGAACCCTTAGGATGAACAGGCAAGACCAGCGTAATAGCATCAATGTCTTGAAAGAGGCCATTAAGCCGGCATTGGAGCGTCGATCATCAAGTACCAAATTCGATAATGAACAGGTCACGTTGTTCGCATGCCCGAAACTCGACTCCCAAAGCAGATTGTATACTCACAAATGAAAGATGGCCAAATAAAATTGGGGAGGGGGGGACAGTACAAACGCTAAAAGGACGTTTTTATGTCCAACATTAAGTGGTGCCTGGTTGGCGTTGACAACTCGGTGCCCCACCGTGGCCAATCGCACGACTTGGTGTCGGCTTTTCCACTAAGGCCAACAACACTTCAAACAACAGCGAAGAAGAAATCAATTTGCCAATTGTAATGCTAGGATGAACGAATACATCGTAGGAGAGTCAATCCTCAACAGCCAACCGTTGATGCAGACAACTTATGCCAACACTGTGGGAAGGGAAAGTCTGTAACTCCAGGATTGGTCTTTACGGTACCCTAAGAACCCACACTCTTAACTGATAATATACGTGGAAGACAATCATACTCGTTAGCGAGTGATAGCCCATCAACCAATCAATCAATCATGTTAAGATAGTATTTAGATTTAAATTGATACCTTATTAGTTGACGAGCTCTATTTCTAACTTTTTATTAATATTATTTTCTAGCGTTTCACCCGTCGCGGCTTCGCCCGCAATAATTGATAAAATATTTTAATTTTTAGCAAAAATGTTTTGATCATAAATCAAACTTTTTTTTTTCAAATATCTATGCATTTTTCTCAGTTCTAGCTGTAAATAATTGTGCCTTATTTTAATTTTTGCTTTTAAATATTTCGTAATAAAATATATATTAAGTTATCAATTATAATTTTTTTTTTAAATTTTTACCTTCATAATTAGCCAGATAAATAAATAAATGAAATAATATTTTTTAAGAACTACATAGCTAGAGTCAAACCATATTTATTATTTATTAGTATGAAACTACGTCACACACTAATTTCTATTTATTTTAATTAAAAAATATTAAATCACAAATTCTTTAATAACATAATTTCAGTCACATTATAATCATATATTTATTATTATTTAAATTCAAAGGTTGGTAATAGTCCTATTTGTTATTACAAGACATTCTCTATCAACGTACAAAGTTTCATTCGAATCCGTTCAGCAGTTTTGGCGTGATTGAGTAACAAACATCCAAATACACAAACTTTCGCATTTATAATATTATTAAGATGTTGATTAATACATTAACATCTATTGATCATTTCTAATGAATTTTTAAATTATATTTTAATTTAATTTCTCCAAGGTGATTTTATATAACTCAATTTTTCCGCCGTCTTGACAATATTGCTTAAATGTATACAAACTATTTGTTTACTCGATTAGGCCTATAATAGTGAAAATAAAGCATCTCCATTTTGGGTTAAATGAGAATAAATCTAAAAAAAATTTAATAATAGTAATTAAAAATATCTTTTTTAATCAAAGTGACTTCTTATATATAATATTATTCTAAATATTATATAAATCGAGAGAGAGTACCAATTATCTGACCTAAGTGGGGCCAACAGGGGATCGGATAACCGAAATGTCGGATCAAACGGAATCAAGGAGAGGGCCTAAAATGAAACAAATTCAAAACAAATGAAAGTGCCGAATATAGTCTTAAATGAAAGTAAGTTAGTAATTATTCTATAGTATAAATTGTGCTATAATTTACAAAATTATTATTTTATTCGTGTAAACAGAATGGATTTTAAATTAATTAATTTCAACATTTATTGTATATTGTAATGTGCAAAATTCAAAAGTCACTGTTTAAAGAATTGATTGTTTGTTTCCCAGCTTTGCTTCTCTTCCTTTAATCAAGGTCACGCCAGCGTATGAAAACATAAAATCAATAACAAGATATATACAGGATGAGCCATCTAAGTTACGATCCCAGAAAATCCAAAAAAATGAAGAATTTCAAATTAAAACTGCTTCGTACAAAAGTATTTTAGTGGTAAAAAGAATAAAATGGAATAAAAATGTTTTATAAAATACAAATTAAAATATATTTAAAAGTTAATTTCATTAAAATAAAGTTTCAGGCAGGAAAAAGTTTTTGTTGTTGTTTTATATAAATAAAAATTCTATTAAAGCAATTTTATGTTTTAATTAAAAAAAAAAGTCAATCTTGAAATATTTTTGAATATGTCACTCAAATCAAAAATATCTATTTTTGTTATCTTTACCTTTTAAAAAGAAACATATTTTATACACGAAACATTTTTTTCTGAAAAATCTTTATTTTTGAGATATTTTAGTTTCTCGAATTGAAGGCCGGATAATCGGGGCTCGACTGCGTATCATCAATACGTACCTTACAACTTCCACCTGTTTTATCTCGACGGCCAGCACAAATATTTTTGTCAGTTATTTTGATGTTCGGGGAATACTCCTCCCAGAACTCCCGACATTCGTCAAGTGGCCAAACTTCTAATTCAACCTTCATCAACACCGAACTGGTAATCTAAGTACATACAAATATATAAAAACAAGTTAAGCTAGGGTTGATACTTTAGTAAAACATATATTGTATTATTTTTTCTATATTAATGAAGTATATCTAGTACAATAATGAGTTATTAGGTTCGTTTTGTGTTAAATATCCTACTTGAATCAATTAGAATTTTTTTCAAATATAGGTACAGTACTACAATTCCTATATAAAAAAAAATCTATTTTCAAATTATGTTTGAATTTAAAAAAAATAATTCAACAAGGAGTATAGGTGACCTGGTGGTCTAGGGGTAAGAAGTTGGACTTCTCTGCTAGGGGTCCGGGGTTCAATCCTAGGTCCCGGCATAGATTTATCTGATTGCCAAACCCTTCCTTCACCTCTGACAAGACATCTTGTGAATGTGGGGAATGCTAGGCCTCCACCGTGGTTCGGATCCCATGTTAAACTTTAGGTTCTCCATTTCATCTCACAATCACCCTACGACTACACATTAGTGTAAGTGTGTATAACCCGAACGGGTAGTAAGACACGGTGCTAATAATAATAATAATAATAATAATAATGAATCTAGACCGGGTTTATTGGCACTATTCTTTACAAATGGTTTAAAATCTTTCCCCACTCGAATTCCTCGTCCCCCAGAAAATAAAATAATGTATGTACTTTAAATTAACTAATGTTAAAAGTTAAATCACTTTTCTTATTCTTTATTTAACGACAATTTTAAAAATAGCTACGTAATCTCACCAAGTCTTTATCAATTATTAATAAAGATCATAAATATATATTTGATTTAAAACCTATTAGTAAATAAATAAATCATACTAGTTTTATATAACAGAAATAATCATTATTAATTATAACTACTATCTAATGATATCTAGAACGGAAATTTAATTAAAAACAAATTATAATTTAAACTTATAAATATGTTCATTGATTTAAAACATAAGTTAAATAAGTTTGGATCAGTTTAAAGCTCTGAACAATGTTTATAGTAAATATTGTTGACATTTATATAATTAAAACTATACCAAAACATCTATACATCTGAATAGTATCCTTTCTTCTCTTTAAAGGCTATTCCAAATACACAAATTATCAGGCGCTATCCTTACATTATAGTTGAAATCTTTACTTTATGTGTTCACTTACATAATCGTATGGCTCAGTATATCCCCAGCCTATCACCGTAACTTTACTGCCATCAGGAACCTCCACACGAGGATATATTGCAATAGGTTGTACTTTACCGTTGAACTGGAACATTTTATCAACCTGGACAGGAAATTTATTCATGTTCAAACATATAAATAAATATTAGTATATTAAAATATATTAAGTAGTATTAAATCTCAATCTCTCAATAACTTGAATAATTATTCCTCGTCCATTTAATGACAGACCTTCCACCCCCCCCCCCCCNTAGTGTCGTTCCCCTGACAACATTAATTTATTGCCTCTGTTGATCATCGGATGGTTAAAAACATTTGAAATAATTATACACTGAATTAATTATTAGTGCTATAAATAGTTTATATGATTGTGGTGTCGATAAGAGAGGATTTTAAATGGTGATAAAATTCCTTTAATCTTATGAACATTGTAACCGTGGTCTGCCGCAGTGGTTCTTAATTGAAATATGTGAAATATTGTGTGAACACACGCGGTGAGACTTCCATAGTAACCTTAAGATAAAATTCAATATGAACATTCGTATTATCTAAATTTGACAGGATGAGAAATGAGAGAATAATAATTTATTAATACACTATCCACATGGCTTCTTTGGTGCTGACGGACAGCTCACAGATGACAGCTAAATGCTTTGAAAAGTTACCAGACCAAACTATGTATCCCTACACCAAACCATATGATCTGCAAAAACATGTGTTTAGCAGCTGTCACTTCTGACGGTCAATATTTAGGTATATACCTAAATGTTGACTGTCAGAAGTCAGCTGTGAGCTGTCAGTCAGCACCAAAGAAGCCATGGAGCTACTGTATTAATGGAAGAACAGTCTATGACGGAATAGAGAAGGCACAACTAATGTGCTATGGCCATGTGAGAAGAATAGAAAGAAAGGATTCCCGGGAGGGTGTTGGAAATTGAGGGGGGTGGCGGGAGGAAAACCAAGGAAATAGTCCAGTCACTATAGTAAAAAAAAAAAAAAGTAATTTAATTGAAGGATTAATTCCGAGCTAGCTGAATTTTAGTATATATTTTCATCTAGTAGATATGAATAATATATCAAAATTACCCATCAATTCATTGTACGGAAAAATTCTTACCACCCATAATAAGCGTAAAAAAATATTTTTATGTAAATATCGCCTTATCTATTAGTCCTATGACTAAAAATCCTCTATTCAAACATGTATATTAGATCACTTCCTACAGGAAAGGTTTCATACTGCTTTTTCGCAAAAGCAACAGTTTTGGAAAATTCTTAAATTCAAGGCGTACATTTTACTAGTTAGAATACTCTTATATAATAAAGTTTCTATATAAATCACTCAACATAAAATACTGAGTAATTTTACTAGTATCTGTGTTTGTTACTTTTTTTTAGTACCGCGTCTAATGGTCTAGGGGTGAGATAAATATAATTTAGAGGAAGTGCACCCGCTTTTGTGTAGAGATAGAGAGAGAGTGGGAAACCAGTTAGTAAAAACCATACTCAGTGCACCCGACCGGTGTCGAACGCGAATCTCCCCGTCCTTGGCAGTTTGCTCTAACACGGTAGTAGCGTGTAACACCTTACGGCCACTGAGGTGGACCAATTATGTTACTATTGAGTATTTCTTTTTTTATCTGGACTGAAAACATGGCATCAACAAATACTTTTGAAAGGTACCACTAGCTAGTATTTATTTTCTGCCCTATTTCCCCCCTCCCCCTTTTTGTTTTCGCGTGGATGCGAAATTCTAGGAACTGGCGACCCTTTTCTGGACACCTGCACCAAATTAATATCAGTTCCTTTTGCTCACCCTTCATCCCTCCTGGACCCTTTGGTTTCTAACCTCTAGTTAATGAAACTACTGTACCCATTGATTTATGTTGCTGTTTCAAAGAATTTGTACCACTAAAAAATCCGATCATCTCCATGAATACTTACACTACGAAATGGCAACATAACCTTTGGTACTCTTTGATTAAATGGGAATATGATAAACTAAAAAGTAATCTTTGTTTGATAGCCTTGAACCAAGAGTAGTTGAACTTGGTACTGCAAATATGACACGTGCCATCGATGGAGGATTTATTTTACATCGTATGGGTGACCTGGTGGTCTAGAGGTAAGGTGTCGGACATCTTTGCTGGAGGTCCGGGGTTCAATCCTGGTTCCCGGCACAGATTTATCTGATTACCAAACCCTTCCTTCACCTCTGACAAGACATCTTGTGAATGTGTGGAATGCCAGGCCTCCACCGTGGTTCGGATCCCACCTTAAGCTGTAGGTCCTCCATTTTCATCTCACACTCATCCTACCATTACACATTAGCGTAAGTGCGTATAACCCGAACGGGTAGTAAGACGCGGAGCTAATAATAATAATAATAATAATAATAATAATAATGTTTCATAAAAATGCTCTCTTCGATAAACTGTTCGATATTCTCGTTTTGCAACATAGCACTTCCATACTCGCTGATCATAGAGAGAATAATGGGAGTCAAAAGAACGATGGTTTAATCGTGCATGTACTCATACGCATAGACCGAACTGTCGTGTAGTTGAATAACCACTCCAATCGCTCCATGTTCGCTCCATGTTCGCTCCAATCGACAAAAAACAGTAAAGTCAGGCGAAAAGTTTAGTCTTAAATGTAGGCTGGCCCTAAAGATCATATTTTATTCCACACGCAATCATTGTTATTATTATTAGCACCGCGTCTTACTACCCGTTCGGGTTATACGCACTTACGCTAATGTATAATGATAGGGTGATTGTGAGATGGTATGGAGGACCTACAGTTTAACGTGGAATCCGAACCACGGTGGAGGCCTGGCATTCCCCACATTCACAAGATGTCTTGTCAGAGGTAGAAGGAAGGGTTTGGTAATCAGATAAATCTCTGCCGTGACCGAGGATTGAACCCCGGCCACTAGCACAGAAGTCTTGACACCTTACCCCCTAGACCACCAGGTCACCCGCAATCATTGGATGTGATACAACGTCTGCCGTTTTTAACAAGGGTAAAGGAAAAATCTTTGAATATATTAGAAAAGCTTAAGGATTTACAATTTTCGGCGGACATTTTTAAGCAAGAATATTGTTCTAAAGAATTAATTTCTAATGGACTAGGCTTTCTCTTAGCGATAAATGGTGTTCAGTTAAGGAGGTTCCCATTGCTAAGTCTACAAGAAATAACACATCTGTAAAGCTAGCTTTACTTCCACCGACAGTTAGTGCAGCTCACTAACACCTTTATCGGGTTTATTATAAAGTGCAAATATGGTCAGGCAATGAGCTGAATCTTGAAGACCGGGGATGGCTAATGAAAAGTAATTTTCTTGAAACCAAAAAGAATATCACACAACCTCCTGCTCCAGATTCCCTTTAGAATATGATTTTCTGCAACTGTACTGAAAGTTGTAGACAGACAAATGTGTAGGAAAAATAGGTTTATACTGTTCAGCAATTCGTGGTAATTGTCGTGGTCAATCGAGCCTCAATGCTGAACTAGAGGAATATTCTTTAGATGGACCGGAATAAGAAATCAGTTTAGAGGAATTTAATCAAGACGATGAAATTAATCCCATGAATTTCTTACCAGGAAGATTTGTATTCTCAACCTCAAGGACAGGTTGAAACTGATGTACAGGATGAAGAAGACGAGGAAGAAGCAATAATTATTCATAGAATGTGATGAAATCGTGGAATAGGGGACTACATGGGATACCACGTTAGAAATAAAACATGCCTTGTACTCTACCTCTAAGGTGGTGTGTAAAAGAGTACCGGCAGTACACTAATAGTATAGGTATATAGGTACAGTAGCCCCATGGCTTCTTTGGTGCTCACTGACAGCTCACAGCAGACTTCTGACAGTCTACATTTAGGTATACACCCAAATTTTGACTGTCAAAAGTGACAGCTGCAAAACACATGTTTTTGCAGATCATATGGTTCGGTGTAGGGATACATAATTTGGTCTGGTAACTTTTCAAAGCTGTCGGCTGTGAGCTGTCAGTCAGCACCAAAGAAGTCATGGAGCTACTGTATATAGGTTTTAACATAATAAGTTGTAATACGTGAAAACTGTTACAAAAATGAAAATAAAGTATTGAACTTTTTGTTAAAAATATTTCCAATCTACATATTTGAATGGATAAGTTCTAGTCACAGGAACAATATGTACGGTGATATTGACTTAAAACTTATTTTTTTACACTTATTATGAGCTGTAATTTTTTTTTTCGCACAGTGAATTATTGATGGGGACGTTTGATGTATTATTTTAGCTACTAAAGGAAAAAACCCATTGAATAATTCAGCCAGCTTGGAATTAATCCGTAAGGAAAGCACTAAAGGAATAGGAAGGACTGGTGAGGCTTGCATTTCAAACAAACCCAGACAGTGGCTGGAAGCTGTTGATGATGATGATGATGATGATGATTACATAAATTAACATTCGGGGAAACTGCTCATCTGAGTTCCCATCGGGTGCAGAACATTTAGAAACAATGCACACTACGCAGCTAATATCTGATACATATTTTTCAATTAAACTAGATTATAACTTCGATATTGTAAAATTGTGTTACGGTTGAAGTTTGTCAGATATATGTATGGAAAGATTATTTTCTTGAGGATTTCCGAAATTGTTTGCATTTAACCTCAAATACAACTGGATTATGTATTTACTGAATTAGGCGAGTGAATTGTTGGTCAATATACATTAAACTTCTTACCCGCCTCGGTGGCGTAGTTGGCTAACGCGCTAGTCGTGTTGAGCTCGACTGCTGAGGACGGGGAGATCGAGGTCCGAATCTCAGTCGAGTGAACTGGGGGGGGTTTTTCCTAAATGGTTTTCCACTCTCCCTCCACGCAAATGCGGGTTCACTTACTCTAATTAAACCTTCCAAATTCCTAATCCATTAGAGTAGTTAGTACTTAAAGCGTATAGCCCGAACGGGTAGTAAGTAAGATGCGGTGCTAAATAATAATAATTAAACTTCTTTTTTTAAAAGTTGCGAGTGATTGAGCAGTATATACGACCGTAAAACACAGTAAAGTTATTAAATTATTTTTAGAAACAACTAAAAATAGTGAAGTATGGAATCAGTTTTTTTTCCACCATTGTTGTTTATCAACATGCATTTTATCTATGAAATAATAATATGTATTTAACAATTTCCTTTTATGTAATAAAGCCTCTTCACTGATAAAATTGTATGATCACTCATTATCTTCTGGGTTCTTTAAAATTTCGGATAAACTGTACTATTGGATAATCTGGCAAACTATCGTTTCTAGCAATATCCTCCTATTTATTTTTCAGCACCACATCTTGCTAACCGTTTGGTTCATACGCTTTTGTACTATTATTATTATTATTAGCACCGAGTCTTACTACCCGTTCGGTTTATACGCACTTACGCTAATGTGTAATGGTAGGGTGATTGTGAGATGAAATGGAGGATCTACAATTTAACGTGGAATTCGAACCACGGTGGAGACCTGGCATTCCTCACATTCACAAGATGTCTTGTCAGAGGTGAAGGAAGGGTTTGGCAATCAGATAAATCAGTGCCGGGACCGAGGATTGAACCCCGGCCACCAGCACAGAAGTCTGACACCTTACCCCTATACCGCCAGGTCACCATCTTTTGTACTAATTACAGGTGACCTGGCGGTCTAGGGTGTAAGGCGTCGGACTTCTGTGCTTGGGGTCCAGGGTTCAATCCTCGGTCCTGGTAAAGATTTATCTGATTACCAAACCCTTCTTTCAACTCTGGCAAGACATCTTGTGAATGTGAGGAATGCTAGGTCTCCACCGTGGTTCGGATTCCACGTTAAACTGTAGGTCCTCCATTTCATCTCAACACAATCACCCTACCATTACACATTAGCGTAAGTGCGTATAACCCGAACGGGTAGTAAGACGCGGTGCTAATAATATTAATAATTAGAGGGTGAATAATTTAAGGATTTTTCTTGTGTATAACTTGGCATTTTTTACATAAATGCTTTATGAAATTATATATATGTAAGCCTACGTAATCGTCACTTGAGCCACGCTCAACTTCTCACCAAATCCACATCAACGTTTATAAGACCCTTCTTTCACATTGACTTATTGAATTCTCTTTAAAACCGCACTCTTTCAACACCCATCCATTACTGACTCTATCCATTCGAGCTTTCCACGTCCATTTCTTAGATATCTCATTCCAGCCGTATTCACTTTATTCTTGTGTTACACCTGACAAAATTAATATTATCTTATAATTTAAAACGTATATTAAATACACGTCTTACATAATATGTAATAAACACATAATTATTCACACACAAGAGTAGGGGCACGCATTTATATGATAATTCAAGTATAATTATTATTTTTGTCATGTACCGTAGTTTTTTTTTTTTTTTTTTTTTTTTTT
>CABEEJ010004620.1:44156-61468 GCA_901482245.1 Timema douglasi
TTTTTTTTTTTTTTTTTTCATTTTATTGGATTTCTAAAAGTTATCTTGCCTAATTGGATGTAGTCTATAATGGGTTGCTTTATTTACAAATGATGCAAATATGCTTAAATGATAAAATAAAATTATACATTTCTATGTAATATATATCTAACTCTTACATATATATATATATAATTTAATTTTTACACTAATTCATTATAAACTTACCTCAATTAAAGCTATATCATTTCTTGGATATTCGTGGTCTTCATGGTTAATTAAACGTCGAACTGTGTGTTTTACGCCGCCATCGGACCAATTGGTTGATCCTACTCGAAGATAGAAGGACTCAGGAGATTTTCTGTTATAAATAGAAATACATCTTATTTTAAGGGTTCTCATACTGTGGTCCGTGACGGTGGGCCAGGTGGGTCCGTACACGGGACCACAGATTAATGAATCGTATTTGTTTTCAATAAATCCATTATAGTATGAGATTAAAAATTTAAAAAAATAAATAATCATTGATATAAGATAAGATGATCTCTACTATACTTCCTTGTAAATAATTCCCCGATATTTATTTGAAACAAAATTGCTATGGCAATTTTCGAAAAGTACCTCACATTGAACTATGGTCTTACTCTCTCTCTCTCTCTCTCTCTCTATCTATGTAAATGCAGGTACATTTACTATAAATATATATAAAACCATCTTCCCTGAAATACATCAGCTTAATTATTACATAAGCATGTTGTCCAAACAGGTAGTAATATTTCCGCCATGGTCATGATCTGTTTCCAGCTTGTGGCCCAGTCACTTTAGTAAAATGCTTCCATCTACCCTTGTTATTCCACCATTCTTCCTCCTGCACTCTATTCTACTCTTCTACTCTCACTTGCACACTTGCTACCACATGCTACTCCCGATTCTCCTTGGTCTCCCTTGAAGCCTATTTCCTACAATAATATTTATATCCAATATTATTCTTGGAATAATCTCCCCTTCCAACCCCATGTGACTATACCACTTCATTCTAGCTTCCTCTACTATCTCATGTACCCCAACTCCAGACATTCTGGTGACAGCTAGCGTGCTTCTCAAAAACTTCAATAATTCTTATGGAATAATTTACAAAACAAGTTCTTATTTGAATGTAGTAATTATGAATGAAAATGGACTACTTAATGATAACATAATTTAATGTAAAAAGAACTTAAAGAAATAATTACTGTTTTAAACATTTTATTGGATATGGGAGTGGAAGGTATGTGTCCAAGATGAAGACCAAGGTATAGATGGCTGAAGGGAGTAAGGAGGAGTGTGGAGGAGATAGGAAAGGACTGGGCCAAGGTGGAGGGAGAGAGGTGATGGTAGAAAAGGAGGGTGGAGGAGAGAGGAAAGGACTGGGCCAAGGTGGAGGGAGGGAGGTGATGGTAGAAAAGGAGTGTGGAGGAGAGAGAAAAGGACTGGGCCAAGGTGGAGGGAGGGAGGTGATGGTAGAAAAGGAGTGTGGAGTAGAGAGCAAAGGACTGGGCCAAGATGGAGGGGGAGAGGTGATGGTAGAAAAGGAGTGTGGAGGAGAGAGAAGAAAGGACTGGGCTGAGGTGGAAGGAGGAAGGTGATGGTATGAAAGGAGTGTGGAGGAGAGAAAAAGGACTGGGCCAAGGTGGAGGGAGAGATGTGCTGGTAGAAAAGAAGTGTGGAGGAGAGAGGAAAGGACTGGGCCAAGGTGAAGGGAGGGAGGTGCTGGTAGAAAAGAAGTGTGGAGGAGGGAGGAGAGGACTGGGCCAAGGTGGAGAACTGGGCCAAGGTGGAGGGAGGGAGGTGATGGTAGAAAAGGAGTGTGGAGGAGAGAGGAAAGAACTGGGCCAAGGTGGAGGGAGAGAGGTGGTCGGGGAAAAGGAGGCGTTGGGGAGGAGGCCTATGATCTAACTATACTAGGCCAGTGCCTGAAAGCTGTTCGTGATGATGATGATTATGAAGATGAAGATGAAGATGAAGATGAAGATGAAGATGAAGATGTTGATGTTTAAATGTAACTTTTATTTTATAGTATGAAAAATGTAGGTGAAAATATTTCAAAAACTAGTGATAGAAGTTTGTTTCCCAGCTTTTCTTCTCTTTCTTGCGGTGAGATTAAACCATCATTAGATCAATAGTATCGTTATATGAATATGTTGCATATAACGGAAGGTCGGATAACCGTGACTTTACTGTATTTATAAAATTTTACCAAACAAAATTGGTGCCAAGCTCCCCATGGCTCCATAGTCCAGAACTTGAAACTCCACTTGGTGGCAGAAGTGGGATTGGGGCTATGCGTCACTGTCAGGGCGATAATGGCTTGCTGGCGGTCCATCCCCCTCTGCCTCCCCACCCCCTCCTCGCTTCGCGCCTTGTCATTTAGACGTAGGGGGTGTTGACAAGCGTCGTGCTTTATCTGCACGAGAGTACTCGCAGAGAAAGATGGCGGTAATGACTCGTATCATGAGCTCGCTACATAACACTCTTTTTCCAACCTCCTCAGCTAGCTTCCTTCAGATAAGATGGGATGGGATTCCTTTTTTGGTCGGTGCATCACACACAAACACACAAACACACACACAAAGACACCTCTCCATCTAACGGTGATCATGTTTCACCATCGATGGATAGATAAGACTAGAGATGTTAAGTGGAGAGAAAAAAAATTCAGCTATATAAATGGATCGATTGCTATTCAGATCGGTATCTCAAATTTTAATATTTTCACTTAGGTTGAATTTATTTTTAAAACGTAAAACTATAAATAACACTTACCCCGCGTCCCTCCCCCCTCCTCGGTGGTCGGATGGTTTAAGTCACTACTCTCTAAATAAACTGGATTGCTGTTGGCGTGGAAATTGGGGTTCGATTCTTGGTTAGCTGTGCTGAACGCACTATTTTTTTTAATGTTTTCTCGCACCTCGCTCTCCACGCGAAATTCGGTACAGTTCTCATTCCTAATTAATCAATGTAATTAATTGAGGATAACCTAAACCACTATCACGTGTGTTATAAAAAATGTAATAACATGGACTACATTTTTCTTCTCGCCATCATGGGTCGACTACAGCGCTTGGTGGTTGAATGCAAAAGTGTCTCCAACGTCGTATCTGCTATATAGCAAATGTAATAACACTCCAAACTTATCTACAAAGCTTTTAAGATTACCTCACCCTCAAACGGTGACTCAGTTAACCGATATTGTTACAGGAAATTTTTTAATAAAAAATTTACGAGAAAAATTTAATCTCTAGGTAACATTTATCAGCTTAAATTTTTTTTTTTTTTGCTTACTTAATATAGGCCTATATCACTAGTAACTCAAAGGTTCATTGCTGTATCTACAAAAGTACGTCACCTATCCTTATCTTGAGATAGTTATATCCTCTCAACACCACATCTCTATCTTGAGCTAGTTCTATCCAGTCCACCTCACTACACCCTATTCCTATCTTGAGCTAGTTACATCCAGTCCACCTTATTCCATCCTACCTCTATCTTAAGCTATTTATATCCAGTCCACCTCACTACACCCTATTTCTATTTCTAGTCCACCTAATTAAACCCTATTCTTATCATTAGCTAGATCTATCCAGTCCACCTCACTACACCCATTCCTATTTTGAGCTAGTTCTTTCTAGTCCACTTAATTACACCATATTCGTATCTTGAGCTAGTTCTATCCAGTCCACCTCATTACACCCAATCATTTTCAATATGCATCTAGATATGTCCAGTAGTATCTTCCCATTTTATTTCGTAGTTTTAAAAGTTATTAGGTCTGACACCTCAACTCAAGCAAAAAGTGCATTTATATAGTGGGCTAAGTGTCCCAGGTTTATTATTATAACTGGTTGTAAATTTTATAAATGGTTAAATTGTTAACTCCCCATTCACTGTGGTGGATTAATGGTTGTGGGACTGTGTTTTTTGTCCTATAATCAATTTAGCATTTAAGTTATGTTATGAGATTATCAATTTGATCATAAAGTGCAAGTTGAATACCTCAAGAAATATAAAAAAATAAATGAAATTGGTAAATATATATATATATATATATATATATATTTTTTTTTTGCATTTCAGTTTAAATACCCATTGCGAGGTTTAATAAAGAACCCTTTGTTCTGCATACATACTACGTCAAATTAATATTTTAAGGTCTGACACGCATTACACAGCTCTTGCACTTAAATAGATCCATTTTTTTTATCAGGTTTATCTTCATTTTTAGACAGTGGTGGACGTCGCTTCATAGTAAAAAAAAAAATCTTTGTCAAAGCTGGTGAACTTGGAAGGCCATTGTACGTCAGAGCCCTCTACATGACCCGGATTCATGGTTCAGATAGTTTTACATTCATATAATTTTCCACGCCAAAAGGCAGATTTTATTGGATTTGACAACCATTCATTTACGAAATACTTCTCTATCCACGGTGATGAGATAGTGAACCTATCGACTTCACGTGCGCAAAGTAGTGTCTTGTATCGAGTATATTCTAGACATCTAAAGATACTTTATTTGATCTAAAGCTATATCCTTTTTGTATGTTATGCTTTATCAGGGTATTATATTACATGTTTATAAAAATAAATTATAATAGTTTATTTTATGTATACATTTAGGGTCCTTGGCCCTATCAAGTGCAAGTCTGAAACCTATTTTGTGGGATGGTGGGTGGGAGGGTGAAAGGCGTGGCGTGGCTTCAAAACTGACCAAAGTATCCTTCCGCGCCAACAAGAACAGATTGATCGCTGAAACCGTAGACGGCGCTAGCTACCGGACAGATCTTGCGGAGAAATCACACGTTAGGAAATATGTTTTCTCAAGAACGAGTGATATTTTTATGTTAATATTTTCAACACCCCTTCTAGGATAATATATCCATGTTTATTAATTGTTACATTTTCTTATTTTTTGTTATGAAGCCGGCGGTTTCTTATTGAAAAATGTCATTTGTATCGATAAAATTTCAAAACAATAAAAATTCTTGAATATAATTGTTTGTTACCATGGCTCTGCATTTCCACGTCAAAATGAAAAGGGCCAATCACCTTAAACACACTTGCCTATTTGGTGATTATAAGCTATTTTGTGAAGTGGGCTGCATCTTAATTGAAAGCACTCTAAGCTCAATAAAACTTATAAGCCAATGAAAGCTACAAAGTACCCTGTGAGGCCTCTGACTTACATGTTGATAATACTTTAACTCTTCCACTGACGAGTAGAATAATTTTTTTTGCACCTGGACACCATTGATTTGTATTTTAAAAAGATTGTATACTTTTTTTGCCCCGTATCTGATGGATAGATGTATAAATACTTCCATATGCATTTTAAATTCATATCCTAATAGTAAATGACATTATAGTGAATAAACGAAATATCCTTGCCTGTATAAAATTTAAAAATCATACGTTTATTAAAAATTGAAAAAATTTTAAAATGTAAATTTATATTTAGAATTATTTAAGATTATTTTTATTTCGGTAATATATGTTTAAAACTCGCCAAATAAAATCCTATCTTGACATACCACGACGTCAAAGGTAGGTAGTATTCTAACGAAATACCCACATAAGTCACGTGAACAAATAAATTATATAGACTCAGAGTAAGTATTTTTAATTACGGTGTTCTAGCTATTATGGAATATTCATAACATATTTTTATTTTATTATGAAACCTATTTACTCTACGGCGTTAATAAAACGAAAGTTCATTACCACACCAACAAAAGTTTGGAAGGCTATCCATATATTGAGCTAGTTCTATCCAGTCCACCTCATTACACCCTAACCCTATATTGAGCCAGCTGTATCCAGCCTATCTCATTACACACTATACCTATCTTGAGCTAATTTTATTGTGACCACCTCATTACACGCTATCTCATTCTAAAACTATCCTCCCATTTGTGTCTAGGTCTTCCCGATGGTCTAATACCACTTGGTTTGCCAGTCAATACCCAGAACACGTTTCTAGATTCTCCCATTCTCAATGAATGTCCTCCCCACCGTGATCTACGAGATTTTATCATCCTAATAATGCCTTGTGATGAGTACAGGGTATACAACTCACCATTATGTAACCTTATCCACTCCCAATTAGCTGCATCCTTTTTATACCAAATATCTTCCTAAACACCTTGTTTTATAACACTCAAAATTAATTGATTTCGTCAGGTAAGGTAAAATATGACGCTTCCCACCCTTAGAGAAAAACCGGTAAACTATTGTTTTGGTAACCGCACGGCCTAAATTGTTATTATTATTATTATTAGCACCGCGTCTTACTACCCGTTCGTGTTATACGCACCTACGCTAATGTGTAATGGTAGGGTGATTGTGAAATCTGTGCCGGGACCGAGGATTGAACCCCGGCCGCCAGCATAGAAGTCTGACACCTTACCCCTAGACCGCCAGGTCACCTGACATTTTGTTACCAATGATTTATAAATTATATTCTCCAATCTGTGTTCTCTGTCTTATCATATACTTAGTCTCTTCATCGTGCATTAGGCTATTATGAAACTATTCGAACTGTCTTGAATAACAAGCATTGGTTCCAAATCGAACAGTGTTAGATAACTTATCTAACATTATGTATTCTTCTTAAGTCAACAAACCGAATGTTGGTTCGATGTGATTTCTATTCGTCCGTAGCTGTGAGTGCACTGAGCCCTTAGGTTGTTAAGTTCTGCCCGTACCATCTGGTAGAAAGCCCACGTACTAGAGGAGTTCAGTAAGCGTGGTGGTTTCCCGTTGGTTTAGACACTGAATTTCTATGAGCAAGCTTGAAAGGAATATTTTACATGCCACAATCGACATGGGACCAACACTTTACTTTCCCTCAGAAGGAGTTTGTGCTACATATTTTTTTATCGACAAACATTGGATCCTGAGGCGATCACTTTACCCCAAGACCACAGGAGGTATTTTTCTATACAGGGTGTTCGGAAGTTCAACGCCCAAACTGAACATATAGTTTGTTTTAACCAAAATTAATGCAAAATCCCTCTACACTTACATCCAACAAGCAATGGTAATGCCATTAAATTGTGTTTAAAGTTTCAGCGTATAGCGCCGGGAGATCAAAGCTGTTCCAGCGTGTATGTAAAACAAGTTACATTGAAACTAGGTGTGGGGCACTGCACATTTAATAATGGCAAGCACTTTCTGTGATGTAGGACTGTTAATTATGACCCTCAGAATGTATTTACATTTCTAGGTGGACTGGTGTGTTGTTTACTATTAATTATGTTATGTTCTGTTGCCGAGCTCCAAAATGTAGAGCTGTGCAGTGTCACACGCCTAATTCCTATGCAACCTGTTGTACAAGCATCTTGAACAGCTCAAAATAGGGAGAGGTTTCAAACTTTTGTAGCGTGGCCATGACATTTTTGGTTTATTGACTTCATATAGTAAATAAGTAAATAAATATATAAAGATTGTAAATAAATTGTATACTTTAATTTAGTTCGCTACCATTCACATACACCCTCGGTGGAGGCTCATGTATAGGCACTGCGAAACTGCTGCACCCTCTATTTCCACTTGATATTATCGATAACGTTTAATATAATGAGTCATTTTGTCTTTAATTCTTTCCTTATTTAAGTAGTACAATATATATTTCTTAAGCTTAATGACAGTACTTCAGTAGCCGTCCTCCGGATTATGAAAAAAAAAAATGGTATGGAACTGTGCGCTTCACAGTGCTAGCAACGTGGTGTTTGACTGTTGTGCGCATGAGAACGTAGGAAGGGGGTGGGGAGGAAGGTGGGACTGCCAGGTAGAGAGAGCACTGTTGCTCTCGCAGTGCCGGCTCTTGTTTGATGGTGGAAGAAAGTGTTTTTTTTACTCAGCGTGTGTTGAGCTTAAAAACCGTGTACCATATTCTTGAATGTGATAAAGTGTAGAAGAGTGTAGAATTAGATTATTATTCTGCCTCAAACTATTCTATATGATTCTTTTTTTTTCGGTTCTTTTATTTAACAGAAAGACTATATGCGCTTGCAGTATTTTCAGTGGAGAAAATTTTCCACAATTGTCATCCAGAGATCAAGAAGAAAATTATTGAACTTTTTGCACAAATTTAAAAAAGAAGAATGGGTTTAATTTTTAAATGAATAAATAAAGCTTTGAACTGTAACAATTTAAGTTAAAGTAATTAAAAATTTTTTGTTATTTGTTAAGATTTTATCCAGATCCTGAATAAATTTTCTTTTTATACATGTTATTTTCCTTTTACGCAATTTTAAAACAAAGGCTAAAAAAATTCTGGAGCAGCACCCCCACTAACTTTAGCTACGAGCTGTTACATAGTCCGATTTATTACGCCTCTAGTGCTGTGTTACACTAAATACAAGACGATACCTACCTAGACTCAAATTTAATAGGCCAGTATTGCATATAAAACTGGGTTATTCCATTCTGGTCCAGGTATGAATCGTCCTGTAGGCTAGTTAATATAGCAACACACCTTGAAACGTAATAATTCTGATTATGAAACTGGTTCTATATCTTTCCCCCATCTTAAATACCGAAAATAGTTCCTGGATGTGGCCATGCTTTCAAATATATTCTGAATTATTTTTAACATTTTTTTAATATCAATATTGGAAACGTTTGAGCTTATTAAATATTGTATTAATATATTTTTAAATAATACTACTATAAAACCACATTGGGGACTAACTCACTGACATTAATGTTTACTCACTTACAGATGAGCTAGAAATTTGGCAAACTTATAGCTTATAGCCTGTAGCCGATGGGAAAAATCCAAAAAAAATTAGAAAAAATCTTAACCCCCGAAAAAAAAATTCCAAATGGTGGAGCTACTTTAAAGTCGGTGTGGACTTTTCTTTGGAGATCCCGTGTTGATAAAAGTTAAGACATCGAAAAACGGCTCTGGAATTACATCAGTTTACATCCAATTGTAAAAAAAAAAAAAAAAAACCGGGGGTTCGGGGGCGAAGCCTTCAACGAGCAAAGCTAGCTATAATGTATCATTACTATTTAGATAAAACGTTATTATATAATGTTTGCATGGTCTTACGGAGAAAACTTAAATACTTATTGAAAATTTAAGATTCTTTAGCAAATTAAAAATTAAACTGCCGTGAATAGAGCCCCGGCCTCATTTTCACTGACAAACCACATTAGATGAGACCAGAACATTATAACTCAATAGAAACACTTAGAAATAATTGTTGTTCCCTCGTAATCAATTAGGGAATATCATATTTTTAAAAAACACCAATTTTGTTATCCTCGACGTGAAATTACATTTAGCAACACATTTTTCTTTTGGATATTCAAAAATATGTGTCAGTTTTTCTCATTACTTCTGATTCCATTACCATATTATTCTGGTTTTTCTCATTCTCATTCTTTCCAGTCTTCTTTTCTATCATTTCTTTCCTTTATTTTTTTATATTTATTTTTTTTGTTCGTAGAGAATACAAGCCGGCCGGAAATGACTGTTGACCGTAAATAAAATCTAGGAAATGGAAAATAGGGCACCAATCAGAATAATTCTTAAGAGAAACTTTTCCTTTTATTTCATATATATTTTTCTTTCTCATTTGTGTTGGGTTTTTTTCTCGTTATTATACTAGAGCTACCTTTTTATATGTATTACTGCAGTAAAACTAATGCAATACTTTTCTCTTGTATGCGAGTTTTTGTTTAGCTATACAGAGTGTTCCCGGCTTGAACAACCAAACTTTAGGAAGTGTTAGGGGATCCATAAACTAAATCAAAAGGTATTTTGGAGTTTATCTTGTTAGTGCTTCCTTTTCTGGCAAGCATTAAATAGAGGATTTTATTTAGTATTTTATTTATTTTATTTAAAATGATGGCTATAGCCTGGAAACAAGTATTGCACCCTATCCATGACAGAAATATTGGCTAATCAACATTGCACATTTCTAGATATTTGAATGTTGATAACTTTTAATTTAATCAACAAATAGCTAACGATAAAATATCATGTTAAAGCAAATTAATTATGCACAAATTTATAATTTGGCATTTTAAAACATATTTCATGTCTTCAGTCAAATAATATGATTTTTCTATTACTCTTCACATATCTGGTTACATACCGGATTCCTCCTAAACTAAGTGATATATCGGAACAAATGAAGAATCATTATTTTAATCTTGCGCCACATTTTATAAGTGGTTAATATTTAACAAATATTTTGTTTTTGGTGTTATTTGACTTTTTATTAAGAAAACCGTGTTTTTAATAATTTTTTCTGCTGTTTTCTTGAAAAGTAAGAGAAAAACAAGCTACTCACCGAAGGAATATTTGAGTTAATTTTTTGATACCCTATTACTTCCTCAAGTTAGGTGGTTCATATCGGAAACATTATGTATATATACATACATATTAAATTTAATGTTTCAAAATATAAATGTCAAATTTTTGCTCATATTACTTTTGTTAAGGTAAAATTGTAACGTTTGAAAGAGCTACCCTGATATATTAATGTCTGTACGCCACCATTAGGGTGGCATTTGATATAACGATTGAATTGGGTCCAAGTTTTCTGTTTTGTATTATAATAATTAAAAAGAGATGATGTATTATTTTATAAATTAAAAGTTCTGGGGTTTTATAGTTATTATTTTAAGTAGACAAACATTTTTTGGCTAGATATTTCACACGTTGTAGATTTTAATAAAAGCCCTACTATTACGGCATATGTACGATAATTCCCGACACGTGAGATTTAGAACACAGATTAAGATGTCATAGACTCTACCTACATGGCTCCTCGTCAGGAAGGAAAGTGAAGAGATGCGTACCCTGAAGGGGTATATCAAGAGACATTTCCTTCTCGAAGTTTCCTAAAAGTAAAAAAGGTTATGGTCATCCAGGTGCGTTTCTGTTCACAAAACTGCGTTGTCTTTTTAAACAGAGACGTAGAAAGATGTCGCCACACCTAACAACTTAACACAAATAAATCTTACTACCCGCTCTCATTTAAAATATCGTAAATTTTAATAAAGATGTGAATAATAAATTGTTGAGATGTATAAATCCATATCATTACAAAATAACCTTAGTATTAAGTGTGTATACTTTTTTTTAACGATCCACGATCTATTCAGGATATTCATATATTTATACTAAAGCTGGATTATACGTTCGTCGGAAATTGAGATAAAACTCCGCACGAGTGAAGAACAACTCACACGCTAACAACACGAACTTAAAACCGCTTGTTATCAATTATTTTTCTTTCTGTTGAATAAATGTTCATTTTAAACTATTAATACGATGGACGCTTTCTAATTATTTCATTCTGTAGTGAAACAAATCAACACAGAACTATAACCATACACGCGGTTTTTATTTAATAAGTTATTTCAAGCCATTTCACAACAATAAACGCAGCTGTATGCTTGTATCTTATTTTTAAGCACATTTCAATTGCTTTATTTCACGCAATTCACAAAATTCTTATGTATACGTCTTGATATCCATTCAACAATTTTGTTTAACACCGCATCTTAATTACCTTTCAGGCTATACACTTATATAATAATTACTCTAATGGGTTTTTAGAGATAAGGATTTTTATAAGTATATGAATTGTACTCGCACATGCGTAGAGGGAGAGGGAGGAACCATTTTAGTTTTAATTCACCCTCAGTACACCCGACCAAGAGTCGAACCTTGATCTCCCCTACATCGGCAGTCTAGTCTACTGCGAGAGAAGCGGCTTAGACCATGCGGCCACCGAAGAGGGTCATTTAACCTATACAATAGTGTCGATCAAGAAAAGATGAATCCACGGCAAGAACTCATAAGTCATGACTATGCCAACGGATACAAAGTGAGAATAAAATATATTTCTGTCTGTTCTCAGATTTTTCATAGCAGCTCAGTAAATTATAAAATGAACAAGAGTCACTATTAAATAGAGATTTTTCACCCAAAAAAACAAAGACTGTTGTGAGTTATGTAAAATTAAGCCCAACTTTTTTCTGAACTTGTACGCGATCATATTGATTCTTTAAAGTGAGATAGTCATTACAGTTGTTAAAAAATAATCATATGAAAGTGTATTTTCAAGATAATTCAAGTATTAAAAAATGGACAACTGGTTCGCTGGAATATATGCACTGGACAAAATGTCTTACCGAACTTGAAGTTTATTACTATTATTTAGCACCGCGTCTTACTACCCGTTCGGGTTATACGCTTCAAGTAATAATTACGCTAATACATTATGAATTGGGAAGGTTGAATTAGAGGAAGTGAACCAGCATTTGCGTTGAGGGAGAGTGGAAAACCATTTAGGTAAAACCACCCCCCAGTTCACCCGACCGAGATTCGAACCTCGATCTCCCCGTCCTCAGCAGTCGATCTCAACACGACTAGCGCGTTAGACAACTACGCCACCGAGGCGGGTCCGAACTTGAAGATATATTTTCAGAAGAGATATTAATATTAGTTTTAGTTACCCAAGTAGTATTATTAAAATTGAAAATTGATGCCTGAACACGGGAATCGAACCCGGGACCTTTGGCTTAGTACATAAATGCTCTAACCACTGAGCTATCCAGAATTCGTCCAATGTTTGGAGTTATTCTTAACTCATATTTTAAGCCCTCCCAAATCGAACATGGATGAGTTATCTAATGGCTCGTATCTTAATTGATCACACACATATGTATCTGACGATTTACACACATCCGTCACAGACTCTGCCTTAAAATATTAGTGAAGTATGACCCTGGATAACTCGGTGTTCAGAGTATTGGCGTATGTGATGAGTAAAAAAATAAGAATTAAAAAATTGACTTTTGCAAACAATGAAGCTGAAACTATCTATCCAAATATTAAAAATTAATGAAACAGATAGCCGAAACTATTGTTAATGCATTTTAGTGAGGATAACACCTCTTAGATATCATATTCTGAAAATTGAGAAATGACACCTGGACACGGGAATCGAACCCGGGAACTTCGGCTTAGTACGCCAATACTCTTACCACTGAGCTATAAAGGATTCGTCCCGTGCCCATGGTCATTCTTCACTCATAGTTTAAGGCAGAGTCTAAGATGGACGTGCGGAGGTCGTCAGCTTATAAACATGGTATTATATAAGATCATAATAAGCTGATATTAAAAGTAAATTACATCTTTGCAAGGCTGAAGATTTTTTTATAGCTAAAAGAGTAAATAATGTAAGAATGCCCAAGAATTGTTTTATCATGAGACAATTACAATGGATTATACGACAAATATCTATCTCCCCAATATTACTACCAACGATGTTCATCACATAAGACAGCTTTCGATATACGTGTACTGTCAAATGGAAAATCATATTTTTACACTTATCCAGAGGGCGCGAATAAAATAATGCACGAAAAGTTGGCTCAGTGAAATTTCAGCTCAACCGGAATGTTCTCATGTTTCTTGTAAGTGTGAGCGTATATTTCGCTGAGCGGAACTTCGCGACACCTAAAAAAAAAAGGGAGTTTCTAACAAAGTTTGTTCTGTTTTGTATTATTTCGCTGTGAAGTTCCTTCCACAAAGTGTATCATATTTCTTACATATATTTTGTTATGGGGCAAATGGGCAAAACAAGAACAATATGCTCGTATGGATTCGTACACTACAATATGGAAAGTGTTGTGAATAATATTTTGAAATCAATAATCATGTCACGTTCCCAGTTAGAGAACATTTTTACTTGAAATATAATAAAAACATTGGAATCAATACTAAGGAAAGAATGTAAATTCTTTTGGACTGGGAGGGAAATATCATAAACGCTAATGGTCTGCATATTTCAAAGACCGTTATAGTAATAATAGCTTATCTTTTTCAATAAATTATTATTATTAGCACCGCGTCTTACTACCCGTTCGGGTTATACGCACTTACGCTAATGTGTAATGGTAGGGTGATTGTGAGATGAAATGGAGGACCTACAGTTTAACGTGGAATCCGAACCACGGTGGAGGCCTGGCATTCCCCACATTCACAAGATGTCTTGTCAGAGNCAGATTAATCTATGCCGGGACCGAGGATTGAACCCCGGCCGCCAGCATAGAAGTCTGACACCTTACCCCTAGACCGCCAGGTCACCTTTTTCAATAAAGTATTTATTATTATTATTATTATTATTATTATTATTATTATTATGCACCGCGTCTTACTACCCGTTCGGGTTATACGCTTTAAGTATTAATTACTCTAATGGATCAGGAATTGGGAAGGTTGAATTAGAGGAAGTGAACCCGCATTTGTGTGGAGGTAGAGTGGAAAACCATTAATGAAAAACCACCCCCAGTTCACCCGACCGATATTCGAACCTCGATCTCCCCGTCCTCGGCAGTCGAGCAGCTCAACACGACTAGCGCGTTAGCCAACTACGCCACCGAGGCGGGTTCTAATAAAGTAAATGAAATAAATTTCAAGTACGGTTCTTCAACCACGTTATAAATTGCACAATGGGCAAATGATTAGAAACGCTTTTCGATCATTCTCACAAGAAACCTCATCGTCCAACGCTGAAGATTTAGTTTTATGTTCATCACGAATTTGAATTACCTACACATGCCTACTCTGTACCAATTAAGTGAAGAAAAACTATATAGAAATTGGATTTCTGTTCAAATTTTGCGAATCTAAAGTCGGTAAGGACTTTTTCCTTGGACGAAATCATACAAATAGAGTTTAAAAAAAATTACTTTGACTACCTATGACGTCACAGCAATTCAAAATTGGATCTACCCTAGTTAATATATTTACGTTCTATTCGACGGGTTTTAAAGATACATAAAATTAAAACCATAGTTTCTTAAATAATCCAAAAAAATTATATTACACTGTCATAACATTATTTTTTTTTATCTTAAAATAGTTATTTTGTAAACGAATTTTTCAAAAATCTTCTAGAGATTGGACTATTTATTTTGATCATGAGAATTTCCAGTAGGAATCTTTCTGCCAAGATTTGTACTAAAAAAGGTCAATGGAAGCAAATAGGAAACAATAAAAAGTTAATTTCGAAATGAAGGTTAATGTTTTCCAGTCGTAAATAGTAGAGTGGTTGTTTATACTCTTCAGCGGAAGAGGGTTACTGTTATCAGCATGTAAACAAGACGCCTCATTGGATGAACTGCTAATTTGTTTCCCTCTTTTCATATTTAATAAATTGGCGTCTAAAAAGTGAAATGATTATAGTGCTTAGGTGCGTTAAATTAGAATGCAACCCACTTTGCCAGATAGTTTCGAAGTCTTCAAGGAGACAACGTCTTCAAGAAGAATCGAGGTATTGTAAGACTGAGTGAGACATCCTGAAAATGAAAATCAAGTGCCGGCACACGTCTATAAAAATACAAATCTTCTAGTATTGCTTAAGCTAAAAACTTGATTATTTTTAGTGTGAATTAGATTATTATTATTATTATTATTATTAGCAATTTAAGGTATTTTTTAAAAATCAATATGCATATAGTCAAACAAATTAATTATTTAACTTTGAAAAATAATTATTATTACTATTAGCACCGCGTCTTACTACCCGTTTGGGTTATACGCACTTACACTAATGTGTAATGGTAGGGTGATTGTGAGATGAAATGGAGGACCTACAGTTTAACGTGGAATCCGAACCACGGTGGAGGCCTGGCATTCCCCACATTCACAAGATGTCTTGTCAGAGGTGAAGGAAGGGTTNGCCTGGCATTCCCCACATTCACAAGATGTCTTGTCAGAGGTGAAGGAAGGGTTTGGTAATCAGATAAATCTTTGCCGAGACCGAGGTTTGAACCCCGGCCGCCAGCACAGAAGTCTTGACACCTAACCCCTAGACCGCCAGGTCACCCACGTGAATTAGAGCTAACTCTATGGATATTCCTTGTATTAAGGTTTAATTTCGCTGAAAATTCCATGTTTTCTAGCAATATTTTTGGGGGTTAACTGAGTTTGTTTTGGTTTTTTAGGTGCTTTACATAGTAAAATTTTATTTTTAATCATGATAACTTTCTGTTAAAAAAACTATATAAATGAAAACAATATGTTTTATTTTATGATTTATTATGTAGAATAAAAATTACAGTTATATGATAAATATTAAGATTGTATGGAAGGGTACGTGAAAAAAGGACTTTTTTTTTAGTTTTTATGGCAAAACTTTTTTTTTGACCAAAATAAATAAAATATTGCGCCAGTACAGATAAGAATTATATATTTTCTTCACATTGTGACCTCAAAATTTATTGAATATCTTACAAGGGTTTTCTTGAATTTAATGTGAATTTTTTCTCTTCATTTTAAAAGTTTATCATCTAATACTGCTGATCTCATGACGGATATTCAGAAAATGTTGATATCAACATGAGAAGAAAATTAAACTCTTATAATTTTACTGGATCAATACTTTATTTATTTTGGGACAACAAAAGGTTTTTGCCATAAAAAAAACTGCAAAAAACACTGGCGTTTTTTTCACGTCCCTTTCCATCCCAATTTTATGTTAAATTTTCTCTCAAAACTACTCAAATTGGACTTGCATTATTTTCTACCCGACACGCTTCGTTTGATCTTGCACATTCCTTCAAAGTGTTCGGAACTAATTACGGCCTGACCAATACTGGAAAGGGTAGAAGGGGGGGAGGGGGAGGGCGCTTTGGGATGAATTGATCGCCCTCACTAAGCGCGGTGGTTCTGTGAACCATTGTAGTTGGTAAGACTTCATTCTATTAGGTCTGTAGGGCTGGAACACGCCGTGACCACACTGGGAAAGGGTTTGGGGGGTTCGCGGGAAGAAGAGGTTAAAGTGAAGGCTATTCCTCAGAATTGCGTGTCTGAGAACACAACAGATGTTCGTACACGATTCTTAACTTTCTTCTTTCCCGATTTCCTTTAATTCTCTTGTTCGTCTTTCTCTCTCTCAGAACGCGCGTTCTCCACCCGTTTCTTCTATCTATTTACCTTATTTGGGTTATTATTCTCACCTTATCTTTCTCTCTATGAATACCTCATCTTTCTTTTGCTCCTCAATTATCTAGCTCTTCCTTCCATACACCTTCTTCCAATTAAAATATTTCATCTTTCTATCTATGCGCGCGTCCCTTTACTCTCTCTCTCTCTCTCTCCCTCCCCCTCATCCACCATCCGTATCTTCTATTCTTTCACCTTATTCTAGTGGTATTTGCCACTTTTATTCCTCTTTCTCTCTCTCTCTCTCCATCATCCACCATCCGTATCTTCTATTCTTTCACCTTATTCTAGTGGTCTATACCACTTTTATTCCTCTTTC
>CABEEJ010004621.1:0-51526 GCA_901482245.1 Timema douglasi
GACCCTATCCATATCAGGCATTCAACATTCATTTCTTGGGTGATTGATTCCAAATTCACGTATCCTGCTCTCGTATTTCTACTGGCTAATCAACGCTCACACATATAAATCAATGTTGTAGTTAACACATTTTTATTTACTGTGCTGGCATCATCACATCTTTAGGTTCTACTTCATTCTATATAATAGTCCACACACATCCAACTACACTCCGGGATGCATTCATTCGCCATATGTCGATTTCATCAATTATTCATCAATTTTTACAATACTTTGAATCAATAGAGGGATAAGCATTTATTTGTTTTATCAATTTTCAATATATACAAAGATGACAACCATTTGTTGTTACGTACCTAACAAACTGTATCAAATCCATAATTGAAATAATTTAGGAAGATCTTATCTTTCTGTAGATACATTCGAAAAGATTAATGCAACCCATTCTTCAATGGTACTTGTGCTGAGTTGTGTGCTATATAATTGTAGTATGATGACTTATAATAAATTATAATCTTTTATATTACTCCAAATATTATATATATAAAACACAAACCTATTATAGAGAAGTATAAAAATAAAATGTTGAAAAAAATAAAAATTTATCAATAGTATAAACAATTTATGCCATATATATTGAAAAACATTTTTATGAAATCTTACGTCCTTAAGAAAGCAGAAATAGCTCAGCTGGGAGAATGTTTGACTGAAGATCTAAATGTCCATGATTCAATCCCGGGTTTCGGCAGTATATTCTTTTTCTATTATTTTTTTGTCCATCCCAAATTGATTCCATTTTAAAAATCTAATTAGTCTTGGAATATTATAAATATATTCCTGTGAGTGCTTGTTGATAATGGAAGTATTCAATTTTAATTAAATATTTTCTCATGAGGTGAACGAATACATAAATATACATGAATATCTAATCATCCATCCTCCTTACGGGTTTGGGATGATATTGTACATTCATATCAATAATAAACCACTGCGTACTCACACCATCATTACTAAGTTTTTCTTAATTCCATATCCTTCCATACACCTCTCGCTTTTTACAGAATCTATATACCGTGTAATATATAATGCTCTTTTATTTTTATTATTATTATTATTTTATTATTATTATTATTATTATTATTATTATTATTATTATTACTATATATTTTTTAGATTCAGTCTCATCATAAACATTGATTAACAAAACCTTACATTAGATTGATTTTGACCCTCCTTCCCTTCTTTTCACAAATAACTTTTGAATATACACTACACCATGTGTTCTCTACTCACTAAGCCAAAATCCTTGTGTGATTAAGGGCAGCCCCTTTAGTGATGACAATTAAATAAACTCATCCAAATTGTCGATGTTTATATGTACAGATAATCTTGCCAGAATTTTAAAAGCCCGTTCCATCCCACCCAAACCGCGTAGGTTAGCTAGATTATATGAGGTGCAGCTTTCGTTCTTTTTTCTTATTAAAAAAATATAATTGAGTTTAGTGTAATCATTTACTATATTTAAAATATACAATACTATTTAACGTTATTTAAAAATGAAAAATGATCCCAATTTCTACGTTTTATATTCAAGGACGTAGGTAAACCGCACTTCAGTTATATATTTGACTCAAACGTAGTTGTGTATCGTAATTAATAACCCTCTTAATAGGTCATGGGATGGTTTTTTAAAAGTGTTATGTTTTGTCTATTGTACAGAATGTTCTCGTATTAAACGGCCAAACTTTGGGATGATGTAAGAGGTCTATAAATTAATACAAAATGTCCTTTTAGAGATAAACTCTCATTCGCTTCCTTTTCGAGAAAACAGCTTAAAAATTAATTTAAACAACTTTTCTGCATAAAAGGTAAAATAACACTAAAAGTATTACATTAATTATAAAAACATATTTCGATAAAAACTTTTGCAACTGCAAATTATCATTTGTAACGATTATTTCTTTTTTTTGTGAGGATTCCAATGACCTATATGAATGTCATCGATATATCACGTTATTATTTGGTTAAAAACATTAAATACATTTTAGAGTTACAAATTTGCTTTGAATGTGGTGCAATGCTTGCTTCTTGACTGGAGGACATTATTTTGAGCAAATTAAATAGATTAAAATTATTTTTCTAATCACATATTTTGATTTCGATTTTGTTTGTGTATTTTTTCTGTTTGCTTAAAAAGTACTCGAAAACGAGTTAATCTTTAAAGGAAATTTAGAGTTGGTTTTTCGATCCCTTACAAACTTTCCAAAGTTTGGCTTTTTTAATCCGCGGGCATTCTGTTTAATTTAGGTCACTCTATGTTTGTGTTGATTCAGATGGCGGCTTATTCTCCAATCTCGACGCATGGCACTCATCCCAATCTTCCACAACGGAGGTGTGATTCAATGTCAAGTTCTGGAGGCGCCTCTTCTGTCCGACGTCTGATTGCCGTGGTGCGGTCAACCCCTTCCAGACTGGGACCTGTATATTCCCGTCGTATGTTGCTCAGAAACTTCGCTGCTCTCTGCCTAGGTACTGTCTTAATGAGCTCTACCACGCTTTTGTCCAGGTAGATTCCACCGGCATATGAACTCTACCACACTCTGTCTAGGTGCATATCTCTCCATCTTGCGCTATATGGACGATATATCTCCAGCTTGCGCTATATGGCCGATATATCTCCAGATTTCTCTATATGTCCGATATAGCTTCATCTTGCTCTACGTGGCCAGTATAGCTCACCAGCTTACGCTTTATGGTCAGTATAGCTTGCCATGAGGCGTGAATAAAGTTTAAGATAATGACAGCAATTTTACAAAAGTATAGCGCACGTCACGTGTGCTACGCATAATATTTTTGTGTGAGCTGGACAGTACTGTGATCCACCGAGACTGGTCTTAATTGATGACCGCTCCAAGAACTTTGGCAAGGTCAGTCCCCTCTTTCTTAGACCTGACATTAATTCCTAAACCAGTTGAAAAGTGGATGTCCTTTAAGTTCCAATCTACTGCTCTGTTAAAAATGTTGCAAGAGTGGAGATCATTATCATTTAAATCGGTAAAGCATCGTCCTTTAAGATCAAGGTTTATGACCCATTCTAAAACCATTAAAATGATTTACCGAAACCAATATAAGAACTTTATTTGTCGTGGCCAAAATAAACCTTTTTATGATGGTACTCCAAATCACATGGTTTTTTAATTTTTTCTCTTGACCCCTCGCACAGTGGGGAACTATCCCTAAAACGTGGCCAAAGCCTAAAATTCAAATTTCAAATATTGGCTTTATTTTACGTATGGTTTCAATTGTATATAATGCTTGCATAAAATCGCGTTAGTTCTGTTGGTATATCCCAACTATCCGAGGCTCTACTTCAGTCCAAAACTGACCATAGTTTCCGTTTGAATTTTAGCGCTACGATAGTGCAAAATACCGCACTAAAGTGAATACAGCTTGTGTATTACTTGGTAAAATCCTATTTGTAAAAATTGGATTATATTCTGGCGTTATGTCTCTAATTTTACTGTATTTTACTATTTTTTTTATTTATATTTAATACGTTCAAATTCCATATGAAAATATGAGCTCGTAAAACCAATTAACTGGGTGTTTTATCACATTTAAATGTGAGTTTTAGTTAGGCATTCCGCATCGTTCATATACATTTATATTATGTGCTTTTAGTTTGTCATTTTGGTGAGTGGAATTTGCAAGAAGTAGCTGATAATATTTGCAAACCTTCGAGTTTGATCTTCTTGCTTAAAGCTTTGTTTTAGTGAGAAAAAAATATATATATTTTTAAAATTTCGCGGGAAATGGTATTTTCGCTTTAACTTTTGTAAATTTGCAACTATCAATAATGCACTTTCCATAAAAATAGGTTAGGGAACAAATATGTTCGGTATTGAGTTTAGAAAGAATCGGTAAAGGGGTTCAGGTTTGAATGAATTTTGAATAATTTTTTAAACAAATAAAGATGATAGAAGACTTTTTCAATTGGTTTATGATCTCTTCAGATCCACGGATGAATAGTATAAGAAACTTCAAATTGAAAAATGTCACCTACACAAAGGTAATCAAACTCAGAACCTCTGGATTAGTATGTCATTGATCTAGCCACTGAGCTATCCAGGAATCTTCCCGTGCCTAGGGTCATTCTTCAATCATATTTTAAGGCAAAGTCTGTGATGGATGTGCTGATGGTTGACATAACGATTCCTAGATAGCTCAATGGTTATTAGCATTGACGTACCAAGCCAAACGTCCCGGGTTCAATTCCCGTGTCTAGGCGTCTTTTTTAATTTAAATAATATGATATTTAGAAGCTGCTATGACTGGAATTAACCAATTTAATAGCTTGGCTTTTTAATCCATCTTTATATGCACATTAGTACGTTGGTCATTGTAAAATTGGTAGCAATAATCCTTACTGAGTCAAATATGGCTGAGTTATCTGATAGCTCGTAATCTTTATTGATCACATATGTGTAGCTGACGATTTTCACACGTCCATTACAGATTCTGCCTTAAAATATGAGTGAAGAATGACTATGAGCATGGAACGACTCCTAGCTATCTCAGTGTTAAGAGCAATGGCGTACTAAACCAAAGGTCCAGGGTTAATTTACCGTGCTCAGGTATTATAATAATTTAATTTAGATAATACGATATTTAGATACAGGTCTAATCTTAACTAATATATATAATAGCGTGGCTATTAAATCCAGTATTAGAAAGCTACCACAAAGCAAATTAAAACAGCTTTAGGCAAAGGCCATAAAACTTATATCATCCCCAAATGTGGTACAATAGGAAGAAACGTCACAGAATTATTAAAAAAAACTAGCTCTGACTCAGATTCCGAGTAATGTAAATATTGTATGTTATAATCAGTACATGTACTGTGTGTAAATTGTCATTTGTTTTCACCTAGCAAGTTTTAATTCTACATTTAGTATTTTTGTACACTTTTTGTATCCGTATTATAGTATATTTTTCTACCAAATTATCTATATTGGTTGATTTTCGTATGACCTAGTATGGGTTTTCCTGTAGAGCACAGGGAAATAAATGAATGAATACACAAATAAAAAATGCAGGCTATGCTACTGATATTAAAAATTATGTTTATTTGATAACTTCTTTGTATTTTTATTAGAAACCCAAAAAAAACTCAACCACCAATTTTTAGAGATATTAGAATATTTTTAGTAGTTTTTGATCAGCTATATTGAATTAACCATTTCTATTTTCGTAATCTTGATTATGGATTCGTAATCAGTGACCCCAACCCCCCCATCTCCCGCCCACCCCAAGCTAGAGGTTTATGTCGATAAATATGGTATTAGGGATTTTGGCCACGTTTTCGAGAAAATGCTCCACTGTGCCTAGGGTAAAGAAGTATTGTGATCATTAAAAATATATTGATTCGAGATTTTTTTTTATGTCAACGTTTCATGGACCCCTGAATGTGAAAAGTATTTTTCTTGACGCCATCTGTCTGTCTGTCTGTCTGTCTGTCTGTCTGTATCTCGGACTAGAGCCGCAACAATTTTATCAATCGGTCTAATATTTGTATATATAGTTTTATTAAGGTCCCCCTGATGAGGGTTTTTGGAATCAGATATATAACCCTAAAATAAAGAGTAGCTTACTTAAGGTGCGGCAGAACGGAGCGCAAGTAATTTTACAGTTTTTATAGCATTACATTTTTTTGGCCAAAATAGATAAAATATTTATCCAGGAGCAACATAAAGTTTAGTTTTCTGCACATACTAATATCAACAAATCTTGAATATCTGTCAAGGGTGTCCTGGAATTTTGTCAAAACTTTTTAAACAAAGAGAAAACGTTTTGACAAAATTCCAGGACACCCTTGAAAGATATTCAAGATCTGCTGATATTAGCATGTGCAGAAAACTAAACTTTATGTTGCTACAGGAGAATTATTTGATTTATTTTTCCCAAAAAAATTATATATTCTATAAAAACTGTTAAATACTTGCGCTCCCTTCGGCCGCTCCTTAAGCGTCAAAGGAGGGGGGGGAAAATATAATTTTTTATTGAATTCTTTTCTAACGTATGATTTAAATTCGTAATTAGGTACTGTTTAACATAACAAACAAAATGGCGCATCTCATTTTCCAAATAAGATATCGAGGGTTGCCTACTTTACATAAACGTGTATTTTCAATTTTGATAATTTCTCCACCGTTCTTTGAGATGCGAATTAACTTATCATTTAAAAATTAAAAATATTTCATTTGAAATATATTTTTATAAAAACAATAGTTTCCGAGCTATAAGCAAACATGTTTTTAAATAGAGGTTCCCTCGCTTTGGTGGCTGTATGGCCTAAGGCGCTACTATTACAGTAGACTAGGCTGCCGATGATGGGGAGATCAAGGTTCGAATCTCGGTCGGGTTTACTGGGGTTTTTTCCCAAAATGATTTTCCACCTTCCCTCCACGTAAATTCGGGTATACTTCCTCTTTTTTCGCCGTATCTAACTACCCGTTGTCGGTGACCTGGCGGTCTAGGGGTAAGGTGTCGGTACTTGTGTGTTATAGGCCCGGTGTTCAATCCTCGGTCCCGGCACAGATTTATCTGATTACCAAACCCTTCCTTCACCACTGACAAGACATCTTGTGAATGTGTGGAATGCCAGGCCTCCACCGTGGTTCGGATCACACGTTTAAACTGTAGGTCTTTCATTTCATGTCACAATCACCCTATCATTACACATTAGCGTAGGTGTGGATAATTCAAATGGGTAGTAAGATGCGGTGTTAATAATAATAATAATAATAATAATAATAACTTCTTCGTCAACGTCCTTAAAAGAGTGTGTGTTTTGTAATGGTTAAAAGAGTGTGTGTTCTGTAATGTTTAGGACACTCCACAGTGACCGCGGCCTTCCTACCTTTACTCGCGCTGCAGTCCTCAATATCCGCCTGGTGGTGGCCCAGAGCAACTACGGCCGTGTTCCGTCCCAACAACGATTCCGGATCTCTTCTCTTGTGTTCCCTCTTTTCCGTGGCTGCCCTCTCCTCCCTTGTCTCCCCCTTCCTCGTCCAGAGAATAGGAACCAACTGGACTCTCATCCTGGGTTACATCCACGCCAGCGTCTTCTTCGGACTGCACCTCTACCCGACGGCTTACACGCTGATCCCAGGGTACGTCATGATGGGGATGTGGGTGGGACCCATCACCAGCGCGAGACAAACCTTCCTCATGACGTTGGCGTCCAAGCTCTCGTTTGTCGCCACCGAGGAGGAGGAAATGGAGGACAACGGTGGTCGTTGGGAGACGACGGTCCAGAGACTCGCCAGAGGTTTGCAAGCGGCTCAAGACTTCGGTTTGGTCTTCGGGAACGTGGTGTCGGCTCTGCTCCTTGTCTACACTCTACCGCCATCAAGTAAGTTGTAAACAAGACGTTTATTGAGCGAGAAGATCGAGGTTCTGTTTTAACTTGACCATCTGGCTACAGGTACAGAGGTCGTGGGCTCGATCCCAGGCGCTTACGAATTTTTAGAACAGGTTTAACCTTAACCTCATGAGGATAAATGAGTAGATAATTGAATAAATAAGTAACATATCAGGTCTAGAAAACTGAGATTAACGGCTGAAGGACTCATTGCGCTGACCACATGACACCTTCTAACGGCAAATGTTGGCACTATCTTCGCCAACATACGCTAGGTCGGTATAGCTCACGTGTGGGCTGATGCCATTAGTCTTTCTGTTCAGATGTTTGTTACACAATAACTACCATATTCGTTGGACAATTTTAACAAAATTCACCCTGGGCATTCTTTGAACCAAGGCCTACCAATGTATGTATACATTTTATCAATCTGTATATCTGTTTCAATATGGTGGCCACTCAATTGCTTTTAATTTAACGCCTTTTATTACATTGTAATTTGTTATATTATACTGCATTGTGGACACGCGTGTATTTTAATTGCAATGAAATATCTTACACAATAACAAAAATAGTTTAATCTTATATACACAATTATATAAGTTTGTCAAAACTACTCAAATACACCTAGGCGATCTCCAAATAAAATATTCCTTTCCATAATTCTTACATAATCATGGAAAATTAACATTTATTTTGACAAAGTAACAACAAATTTGATCCTTAAGAGCTGACCAGTCCAGCAAATTGCAAGGTCAAGCAACGCAGTCCATCCATCCAGTGTAGAAGTGACTGACCGCTGACATAAGATTTTGGGCCAGTTTCATCGTCAGACCTAGTACGCCTCAAGTGAGGTGATTTGGGGGTCGTATTTATAGTCTAGTGTCGAGAGACAACCAATCTCGCAGTATACGGATGGCCGTATTTATAGTCCAGTGTCGAGAGACAACCAATCTCGCAGTATACGGAGGGCCGTAATTATAGTCTAGTGTCGAGAGACAACCAATCTCGCAGTATACGGATGGCCGTATTTATAGTCTCGTGTCGAGAGACAACCAATCTCGCAGTATACGGAGGGCCGTAATTATAGTCCGGTGTTGAGAGTCAATCAATCTCGCAGTATACGGAGGGCCGTAATTATAGTCCAGTGTCGAGAGTCAATCAATCTCGTCGTATACGGATGGCCGTATTTATAGTCCAGTGTCGAGAGACAACCAATCTCGCAGTATACGGATGGCCATATTTATAGTCTCGTGTCGAGAGACAACCAATCTCGCAGTATACGGAGGGCCGTATTTATAGTCCGGTGTCGAGAGTCAATCAATCTCGCAGTATATGGAGGGCCGTATTTATAGTCTGGTGTCGAGACACAACCAATCTCGCAGTATACGGATGGCCGTATTTATAGTCTCGTGTCGAGAGACAACCAATCTCGCAGTATACGGAGGGCCGTATTTATAGTCCAGTGTCGAGAGTCAATCAATCTCGCAGTATATTGAGGGCCGTATTTATAGTCCAGTGTCGAGAGTCAACCAATCTCTCAGTATACGGAGGGCCGTAATTATAGTCCAGTGTCGAGAGTCAATCAATCTCGCAGTATATTGAGGGCCGTATTTATAGTCTGGTGTCGAGATACAACCAATCTCGCAGTATACGGATGGCCGTATTTATAGTCTCGTGTCGAGAGACAACCAATCTTGCAGTATATGGAGGGCCGTATTTATAGTCCAGTGTCGAGAGTCAATCAATCTCGTAGTATATTGAGGGCCGTATTTATAGTCCAGTGTCGAGATACAACCAATCTCGCAGTATACGGATGGCCGTATTTATAGTCTCGTGTCGAGAGACAACCAATCTCGCAGTATATGGAGGGCCGTAATTATAGTCCAGTGTCGAGAGTCAATCAATCTCGCAGTATATTGAGGGCCGTATTTATAGTCTGGTGTCGAGATAATCTCGCAGTATACGGATGGCCGTATTTATAGTCTCGTGTCGAGAGACAACCAATCTTGCAGTATATGGAGGGCCGTATTTATAGTCTGGTGTCGAGATACAACCAATCTCGCAGTATACGGATGGCCGTATTTATAGTCTAGTGTCGAGAGTCAACCAATCTCGCCGTATACGGAGGGCCGTAATTATAGTCCAGTGTCGAGAGTCAATCAATCTCGCAGTATATGGAGGGCCGTATTTATAGTCCAGTGTCGAGAGTCAACCAATTTCGCCGTATATGGAGGGCCGTATTTATAGTCTGGTCTTGGGTTTTCCAGTCTCCATTTTTTCTAAATATTTACTTGCTATTGATCGTGAATCCATTTGAAGCTTTTGTGTAAACACGTTAAGTGCCACAAGTTTTGTTGATTTTTCTGTTTTAATGATTAAATGAAAATAAAACGTTGACCTAGTTAAAGATCACAACTTTCGGCAAATTTGCATCTGTTTTATACTTTTTCTTGACTTTAATATTACTTCCGGTCGAGGAACACTTTATACGACTGAGACTACCTTTCGCTGGATAACATATTGATTGAAACATTTTCTATAATAAAGTAAAGGCTAACTTGAAAGGAAACAGGGAAAGCATTTTTTTTTCACGATTTACTAACACAACATTTCTGAGAATCCTTACAAAATTATTTTGATTATAAAGTTTGTGGGACACGCAATATCTTTTTACAAAACAAAACAAAAACAGAGATAGATTTTATTTTTATATCATATAGTTTTATAAAATATATTAGATTTCGCTACATCAAATATAGTAATTGTTTAGTTTGTTGAGTCATAATGTAAATTACACTCTTCCATAATATACATCTAGGAGATAGAGGAAGAGAGTAAAAATGGCGCTCTCATATATGTCCTTTCGTCCTGTCCGTGACCCACTGTGGTATAAGGATTATATAAGCCCCTCCTCCACGATGCCCGTGACCCACTGTGCTATAGGTATTATATAAGTCCCTCCTCCACGCTGCCCATAGCCCACTGTGTTATAGGGATTATATAAGCATCCCCCCCCCCATCCCATGGTTTCTGATTTCATTTTGAAACGTTAGATCTGAAACGTAATTCTAAGCTAGATTAAAAATATTTTATTCAAAAATTTGTTAAAAATAGCCTAGTTAAAAATCTAATTAAAAATTTTAAAATCCGGCTTCGAGGTGCCTTTGGACCCCCTTCCGTCCATCTATGTTAAAAATTTTAGATCTCTGCGTGCAGTAGATTTGGCTGGGCATCGCACACAGACAAACACTTCCTTTTATTATTATAGATTACATATATATACATACATTTTACTTACCGCCTTGGATGTCCTCACGTGCCCCAGGCTGAATACCACTGGTCTAAGGCGTCACTGCTGATGAAGGGAGATCAGGGTTTAATCCCAGTCGGCTGTACTGAGGTTTTTTTTTTTTTCAAAATGGTTTTCCATTCCCCTTCCTCACCCATGCGAGTACCCTTAATCTAAATTCAACTTTCCTTAACCCTAACTCATTAGCGTAATTAAGTTTATTATTATTATTATTATTATTATTATTAGCCCTTCGTCATACTACCCGTTCGGGTTATACGCACTTACGATAATGTGTAGTGGTAGGGTAATTGTGAGATGAAATGGAGGACCTACAGTTTAACGTGGGATCCAAACCACGGTGGAGGCCTGGCATTCCACACATTCACAAGTTGTGATTAATACACGTCTTGTCAGAGGTGAAGGAAGGGTTTGGTAATCAGATAAATCTGTGCCGGGACCGAGGATTGAACCCCGGACCCCCAGCACAGAAGTCCGTCACCTTACCCCTGGACCGCCAGGTCACCCTAACGTAATTAGTACATAGGCGTAATACCCAAACGGTTAGTAATACGCGGTGCTAAAAAATATCAATTGTATTGTAAGACATAATTTACTTTACTGCTTCTTACTATGCTTTCTGTATGTACTAATTAATTACGCTAATGGTTTTAGGGATTAGGAAGATTATNTAACCTCAGTACACCCGACCGAGATTCGAACCTCGATCTTCCAGTCATCGGCAGACTAGTCTATTATGTGACCACCGAAGCGGATCATATACGCACTCTAATTGAGCTCCTAGAGGTAAAGATGAGAAAGGTCAAAATTAGATTAAATGATCCCAAGTTCACGTGAAGATAAAGTGTTAAAACAATTAGGGCAAACCATCTCAAGTACACCTACCAGGATTGAAACCCTGACCTACTTGTCACTGGCAAACCAGTCCAGATAAGGTTGACACCGTCAGATAATACAAACTATTTCCATGCCCGGAAGTCACGTGTATTTTCGAGTGTCCAACCGGCTTTCGATCCACGGACCTAAACGAACCATCCCACGGTGACACAACCTCTGAAACTGGAAACAAACAACACCATAGACAATCGATATCAAGGTCATAATTATGTCACAGATGAATGGTGTCAAAAGATAGACAAGTATTGAGGGTTAAATGTTTTGTTTTTTTATTATTCTGAACTACACTGTATTTATTTTTTTTGCATCATGTTTTTACTACCCATTCGTTCTACCCACATTTATACAATTATTGAAAAGAGATGAGAAAGGTAGAGTATAGAATAAAATAACCGAATTTGCGGGTAAGAGGGATTTAGAAAATATTATGGAAAAATAACCCGTTCTGTATTCAAATACCTAGCTCTACAATATCAATAAAACAAACTGGAGTGCTTAGTTTGCATGCCAGAAGATACCAGATTAAAATTATCTCCTTTAATTTGAATGCTTCGTGTAATACTATTAGTCTGGTCTATATGCATAATTAGTCACGCTAAAGGGATAGTATGATATTCAAGAAAATCTTCTCATTACACCTTGCCGGGATATGCACTCTGACCTCATTGTAACCGACAAACCAAATAAGACCAGAGTAACGTCTTTATACACATNGAGTACACCCAAGGGGGGGGGGGCTTTGGGGGGCTTAACCTCACCCAGCCGAAGGCTTTCCCACAGAAAATTAAGTATATTACAAAAATATGATTAGTATTATGTTCCATCAATTAATCAATCATATTTTGTTTATTAATTATATTTAATATAAAAGAGATTAAATTTGAGCAGTAATTAGGGCTTTTCAAAAGAATACGTCTTTCTGTTGATTTTTAATTGTATTGTAAATTTGCACTTAAATGAAAATTGGACCTGTGATACCGTAATATTTTCTAAATATGGTTAAAGTCTTTACTCTTTGTACGTAAAGCTTTGAAGTGGGGGTCATTAAATGAAATTATTATTTTATAACAATTATGTAAATACTATTGTGTCAGGAAGAGGGGAAGGGGTAATATATATTATTATACGCCCCCACCCCCACTAACTACAAATCCTGGGTGTAAAGAAGAAGGTGTGAACATAGACCTGTTAACCAATGACAGAGGATAGGCCGAGGATCCGATTTTGGTACAAATTAGCTTAAATATTACAATTTGCATCCTTTGAAATCAAAATTCAGACCCCCCACTTTTTAGGGAGCATCTCTGATTCTCTATCTTTCTTATCCACATACTGTGAATCAAGATTCCAAATATTACAGTAATTAAAATATATAATGGTGCAATTATGAAAATTATTATGTAAAAAGCACCCCTCTAGCTCAAAATCATGTGTGCGACCCTGGTGGGCAGTACTCGCTTTTTCACATACAAGGACACGTAGATAATTTGACTCATAGAAACTAAAACGACCAAGAAAACAGTCAACAGAAGCGAAATCAAAATGTAATAGTTAGCCAAAAAACCTTTGAAGAAGAAAAGATAACTTCTGATTTTGTGAGGTGAACCGATCATTACTAGAATTTTGTGAAATTGTGTATTTAAAAAAAATTATTTTAATGTTTAAATTGAAATTTATCCTTGAAAAGCCAATGTCTAGTGGTCTTTAAATGCGATCAAAGCGGCTATAATTAGCTATGCTCAACAGAGCATAGCAAGTTACGCAGTATCTTTAAAGGCCAGTCTACAACCAACATACCCGCTTGTCGGAATCGCAACTACGCAATCGCAAATGCACTCGTAATTACGCTTTTATTAAATACAAAATAGACTGTCTACAATGAAAAGTCGTAAAACGTAATTTCAACCAATAGGAACAAACATCAATGATGACTATAAAAGTCAAATTCATATTAATGTTTTCAAATAAGAAATAAATATTTAAAAAATATTTAAATGGTTAAATACACATGATTTTAATTGAAAATCCTGTATTAATTACTATACATTTCCAAGCGTTTTTGTCATAAACTAAATAACTTCATATTATTTGATTTTAGGAGTCCATCCATATTTGTTTTTTGATTGGCTGAACACAAGCCAACGCAAGAGATGGACAATGTTCATCTCCTCCCGACAAGCGGGCCCGACAGTTCCGACATACGATTGTGTTTGCGTAGCTATTGTAGACAGACAAAATTACATTATTGCGTAGTTGCGAGTCCAACAAGCGGGTGCGTTTGGTTGTAGACGGGCCATAACACCCATCACAGTATAATAAAGGAATATGTTAAAGAGTAAGTTAACTTGGGATTTACTCAACCAAAATGAAGTTTTCGTGAATAGCTAATAGAAACGCATACTGGAATGCTGTGATTTAATTTTTCTCTTTTCAATTCATCCTCCAATCCTTACATCCATTAACGGACCTTGGTATAAGCAAAACTAAATGATTATCTTTGTCAAAAAACCGCGATCTAAAGCTGACACCCAGGAGGGTTTTTTTTTCTAAAAAGCTCTACTAACCCATGCACCCTGAAACAATTTCAGTTCAGGCTAGTGCTCGGTACATTCTGCTGCGACTCAAACCCTTACATTCACATAAACAAAAAAAAAAGACAAAACAAGACTGATGTATTCTGTCTATGGGCAGCCCGGTGCAGGTACAAGTTTTAGCCTGTGGTCATCCGACACAAAGATGCCTGATGCTTGTCTTTGTTCAAACCAATGATCTCCTTAGACATCTGTGTCTGAAATTTTCTAGCTTTCATCTGCACAACAATGCAAAAGAAATAAATTTTCTGTTATTTCTTTCTCTCTTTTACACATATAAATCTAAGAGACATTTGCTCATACTTTAATGTGGTATGCGAATTTATGATATATGTATCAGAGTATACTATATTTATTGTGATAAATGTATTACTAAAATGTCTAAAAATCAAACATATATTCCATTCACCGTAGGAATTGACTTCTGAAAGGCCCTTTTCCCTACCATAAATCTACTATATAGTAGGATATTGGTAGAAAAAAAGACCTTTCAGAGAGTAATTCCTACCGTGAATGGAATATATGTAAAATACCTGTGACTTTTTTGGACCAAATAATAGATTCCTAGCCATTTCTTTAAAATAACAGTTTCAGTAGCATTCTGGAACCATAAGAATAACGATATCCCTAGCAGACGACAAGATTGAACGTCACATTTTGGTTGATTGTAAATGGTGTGTTCATATCCCTCTATCAGTATATAGATCTCATTATATAAACCTTACTAGATGCACGGCTGGTTTTAAAATGTTCCTCTATCACACGAACAATGCCGATACTTATCTTGGTTTAAACTGTTCCTCACCTACACAAACATGGCCAATATTATTTGTGTTGTTTCAAATAGTTTCTTGCCTACACAATTATGGCTGCTATTTGTTTTTTTTAAAATAGCTGCTTACCTACAAAAATATGGCCGCTATTTGTCTTGTATCAAATAGTTTCTTGCCTACACAAACATGGACGCTATTTATCTTGTTTCAAATAGTTTCTTGCCTACACAAACATGGCCGATGCTTGTCTCGTAACAACAGATGGTGCAGAGGACTCGTATTCGACTTCTCTTTTGTCGTCAATGTTTATCCACGACGTCCACGGGGAGAGGATCTGCGGCAGCACTTCCTGCCCTCAGTCGCAGAGTCTGATTGCCATCCCGTCACCGTCCAATTTGTCCAGTGACACCGACGGGTTCTTCATCCTTCCCTGCAAGACTTCAGCCGTGCTGGCCAGTGTGTTCCTCGGCTGTTCCGTCATGGGGGTAGCCCTTACCGCTGCTTTCTTGGATAGGATTCGTCTACTTGTGTACCAGGTGCGAAATAAATAAGTCATCAAGGGAGAGTGTTGAGGACACTGAACTGGAAGGCCTTAGTTTCAGTGGCGATGCGTGACTTTAAAGGTTATGTTACCACACACTACCCTATAAAAAATTCTTCTCCCAACTGTTAGACCTACATTCAATGTTACATTTGTCCATGATTCTTTAACTTTATGAATCTAAAAACGGACAAGCATTCACTAAAACCACTCCAAAATAAATAGTGATAATTATTGGTCAAACTAGGATTAAAAAAAAAATTTAAATCACATTAAAATTAAATTAGATAGAAATAAATAAACGGTGAGCCCACTTTTGTGGCCGTATGGTCTAAGGCACAATTCTCACAATATAGTAGACTGCTGATAGCCTGGAGATAGGGGTTCGATCCCAGTTGGGTGTGCTGAGGGTGGCTTTCCTAAATTGTTTTCCACTCACCCTTCACACAAATTCGGCTACACTTCCCCTAAATATAGCCTTCCTAATCCATAACACCTTAGTGTAGTTAGTATATAAGCGTATAACTCGAACAGATAGTAAAAGTAGTGCTAATAAAATAGCCGGTGAGAGGAAATAGATTTAAAACCACTCACTATTATGACAACAAATTGACGTACAGCAGTGGAGGAAATGGCTTTACTATTATCGGTGGCTCAGTCGCACTTGTAAGTGAACAAAACAGCCAGGATTCAAACGCCCTTTTTCTCCAGCCTTTCAATGAGCGTTGTGAAACATCGAGCATGCGTAGTCCAGATTTCCTAAAAGGGGTTGTATCCAGTCTAGTTTGTTGAAACAATTGACCCTATGAATTCTATTTTGAAATCATAGTGAGTCCAGAGAATGGTTTCACTATATGAATAGGTTGTATCATGATAGATCAAAATATTATCTCTCGTTTTAAACTATTATCAGTGGTAACACTAAATACTAGCACGCCTCGCCACTGTTGGGTTCAACGCCGACCAAGGGTACTGGGAGATTTTTCTTCAAATCATTGTGTTTTATTGTCTTTTCCTCTGGATACAAAATTGTTCAAATTTTAACTGGCCGTTTAAGTGTGTAAGTGCAATATTGAATACAATTCTTGACATAGGTTGTTATTTAAAATAACACCTGATAAATTACTAAACACAAGTGTTTTGTATAGTGTTACCAAATAGGGAAATACTATGTAAAGTAAATAAGCATATATCTAATATCATTCGTATTTTATAATATTAAAGACTGGAATGATATTATTCAACTTAACTTTTTAAGCAATGCTACGCACTTCACTTCTTACTACCCGTCCGTGCTAACCTCATATTTACACCAAGAGGGTAGAGATGAGGACAGTAAAAATTAAGATTAAATATACCCTCATTTTCGGTTAAGGATAGTGGGAAACCGTTTAGAACAGTGGCCCTGAAACATTTTTTTTTGTATTCACCCCTTGGTTATGACTATAAGTCTAATGTACCTCCACGCTTAAATGTCACCAAATGACAGGTCAAATGTCAGGTAAACAAGAGAGAATATACTTCAGTTGCCTCGAAAATTCGCCGCCACGTTTGTTTCTCTTGTCATTTTGACATACAACCCACACCCCCACTGATGTGGCTTTTATATAGGTTATTTGACCGAGCGTAGAAATGACCTGTTTTAATTTGGCCATTTTGTGGCCGCTCAAAAGGTTTTTATTTTAATAGCACATATCAAGTGAAGTGAAATTTAGAATCCTAAGCATTCTATCGAGTACCTAGGGATTTTTTTTACACATATTGCGAGAGTGACGTCTTAAACCACGTGAACATTGGGTACTCTCTATTAATATAATGTAATATCGAATATGGTATTAATTGCATCGGTGGCCGCATGATCTAAGGTGCTACTTCCAAAATAGACTAGACTTCTCACGAAGGAGATATTGATATTCGAATCTTGGTCGGGTGTACTGGGGCTTTTTCTAAAATGGCTTTCCGCTCTCCCTCCACGCAAATGCTGGTACACTTCATCTAAATATATCCTTCCTAATCCATTAAAAAACATTAGCGTAATTATTACGTAAGCGTATAGCCTGAATGGGTAGTAAGACACGGTGCTTGGAAAAAAAAGTATTAATTTGTTTTCTGTCTAACTTTATCAAAAAAGGAAAAATCTCATCTCGAAATCCAAAGAGAAATGTTAATATTGTAGTAACGATATTAACATGAGATAATTCTTAACATGATGTAATGTACTTGGCATTTTTTGAAAAGAACAAGCGGGATTGTTTATAGAAGTACTAGTGTAAGTTCATTAGTAAGATCTAGCAGCATTTGTAAAATTAATCCATCATATATTTGAATAAATTTTTGGTGACCTGGTGGTCTAGGGGTAAGGTATCGGACTTCTCTGCTGAGGGTCCGGGGTTCAATCCTCGGTCCCGGCACAGATTTACCCGATTGCCAAACCCTTCCTTCACCTCTGACAAGACGTGTATTAGTCACAACTTGTGAATGTGTGGAATGACAGGCCTTCACCGTGGTTCGGATGCCACGTTAAACTGTAGGTCCTTCATTTCATCTCACAATCACCCCACCATTACACATTAGCGTAACGGGTAGTAAGACGCGGTGATAATAATAATAATAATGAATCAATTGTTGACGCAGAGTCCACTAGAAAGACCAAGTGGTGTAGCTGCAATGAGAGCTGTTAAAGAAATATTCAAAGACCCCAAGCTTCAACTCGCTGCTCCACTGTCAATATTCATCGGACTCGAACAAAGCTTTATGCTCGCCGACTTTAGTAAGGTGAGTCTTTATTACAGTCTAATTACCATAGGAAGAACCTTATTTGGCAGCTAGAGAAGTCACTAGATCTTCTATCAAGTGTTCTTATGTTAAGTCATGCGATTTTCAGCTGTAATTTGTGGTAGGTATTATCAATAACTATAAAATAAATATGATAATTTAGCTCATCACACCCTATCCCTATCTTGAGCGAGCTCTATCCAGCCCACTTCATTGCACCATATTCCTATCTTGAGCTAGTTTTATCCAGTTCACCTCATTACACCCTATCCCTATCTTGAGTTAGTTCTATCCAGTCCACCTCACTACGCCCTATCTCTTTCAGGTCCATTTTAATATTATCTTCCCATTGGATTTGCAAGTTAGTACCTGGAACAAGGTTATATATTATTTAATTCGCGCTGCATTTCCTGCCCACCTTAATCTACAAGACTTGATTACCCTAACAAAGTTTTGTTATGATTACAGTATATGTAACTCATCATTATGTAACCTCCTCCACTCCCCAGTACCCTAATCTCTTTTTGGACCAAATATATTTCTAAGCATCTTGTTTTAGAACACCCTACATTTGGTTTACGTCATATAAGGTAAGAAACCATGTTTCACACCCATATAGAACAACCGGTAAAATTATTCCTTTTTATATTCTTAGTCTTACATTCCTTGACGTCAGGTGAGATGAAAACAACTTACTGACCGAGTAATATGATAAATTTCCTGACTGTGTTCTTTTCCGAATTTATAATCTAATATAGTTATTGCTAGTTAAAATTGTTCCTAAATATTTCAAATTATCAGCCCAATCAAATGATATGTTGTATGCAGTATTCTCTAAATTATCGACCCCAATCTGTGTTATCTGTGTGATCAAATCATGGAGTTATTTTATCTATACGTATAGTAGCTATCTTGACGTGCAACTGAAGCCAACCTTGACTCAGTGAATGTTGGGGTGAGGGGGTGTAAATCATACCAGGTGACGTGTGTCTGCTTGCATTTCCTAGCAAACAGTCATGATTATATAGACCTATACGTTTTATAACTTATATGTTCTGTGTTTAATGTATTTAATAAACCAAGAAACAAAATACTAAGTATTTTACAATTTACCCCCTCCCAAACGGAATTATTCTGTGCATAAAAGTTACTATTTTCACAATCTACTAAATTTAGGTAAGTTACAACAAAGCTAAAATGATTTTTTTTTTAAATACTACAATAGTCAAAAAATTATTATATATAAATTTTAGCTCGAGCATACTGTAATTTTAAGCCAATTTATTAATATTAGCAACACCAATCAACATTTTCGGCTAATTTGCATTTTCATGCACTTGTTATTGCCCGAAATACAAAGTAATCTGTTATATTTTTTACATAAAAATAATGCATATTTATTCAACATTTACATCCTACTTACATAAAGCATCTAAAAGCTTTCAATCAGATTGTATTCTAATTCAAGTGAGCGTGCGACCCTTTTTCCCTATGCTTCCCGTGTTAAACCGGTGGCCGGTTGCCATACTGTGCCATACAGCGGTTCAGTCCGTCTCTCCGTGAGGGGGGCGTGGCTGGCTTCACTTTCTAGCAACGCTACAGCATAGGGATGTCATTTCCATATATATAATAGCTCCATGCTTCAAATACGTAGTCTTTTCAGCGTTCATTTCTAAACCTACTTCCTTAATAAGATCTGATAAAATGTCTTCATTTCAGGCCACAGCTTCCTTACTATTACTTAACAAAGCTAAACCCTCTGCAAACACTAATATCTGTATTGTGCCGTTTAATGCCAACCCTCCCTACTCTCTTGCATTACCCTAATATCATACTCTTAAGGCTAGATTAAAAAGTAATTGGACAGAGTGCATCTGCTTGTTTCAACCCATTATGTATCAATGTTGACAACAAACAAAATGTGTTTGTGGTTTCTAAAATGTTTTATCTATGAATCTTGGATTGTACATGATTGTTAGCGAAGCAATTTTCTGTCAGATAATTAAGACCAAGGAATTAACTCGTATCATGCCTTCGGATGACTCTTGGGAATCTGAAGTAGGAAAGAAAATACTGCGTTTCACTTGATTAAAAGGGAGGATGTAATTATTAAAATGAACAAATTACTACTTACATAGATTTAAAGAGCTTATAGGTTAATTGAGACGTTGAGGATTGAAACTAATAAGGTAATTTAAACAATAATTTTGATAAAGAAAGGTATTTCAATGAATACTCCGAAGATAATAGCATACTAGTGGGCTTTACAACATTTTAGTTTAATTCCCTATTCTTGTGATATCTTCTTAAACAAATGAACCACGATAAGATAATAAATTAAATAATTATTTATTAATATCCACCTGATTAAATTCATCATATGATACGATGATGAAATAGGAAACAATCCAAGTTGGTTTCTATTTAAACCTACAGGGAACATATAACATAATTCAACAAATATGACACCCTCTTCGGTGGCCGCATAGTTTGAGGCACTACTTTCACAGTATACGAGCCTGCTGATTACGGTGAGATTGAAGTTCGGATCTTGGTCCGGTGTTCTGAGGGTAATTTTTCTAAAATGGTTTCCACTTTCTCTTAAAGAAAATGAGGATATACTTCCTATAAATATAACATTCATAATACCTATAACCATGAGGGTAATTAGTACAAAAGCGTACAAACCGAACGGGTAGTAAGACCATTTGACAATCTATTGCTGTTTTAATATTTGGATAGAATGGAACGCAGGTTAAGCTCTGTGTTTTTTTTATAGTTTTATAATAAACATATTTTTTAACCAAAATAAATAAAATTTTGCTCCAATAGAAACATTTAGTTTAATCTTCTACACATGGTGAGACCAACAATAATTCTTGTCTATATCTCATTGACATTGAGGAATTTGACCAACACTTTTTTCTCTTCATTTAAAATGTTTATGTTCAAACCGATTATAATCATGACAAATATTCCAAAAGCGGTTGGTATTATGTGTATAAAATTAAAATAAACATATCTACTATAATAATATTTTACATATTTAGGAAAAAAATGTGTTTTATTAATAAAACTGATAAAATACTCAGCTTAACTCACATTCCCAACCACTGTACCTTAGGTATCTACAATGACCATATAATTACAATTTAATTACATCAACTTTAATTAAAAATTCTCCATCCATTACTTACCCCCATAAATCTTTATTCTCGTTCCCGTGCCCTTAGTTTGTATAATTATTAATGGCTTAAAGCAGTGGTTTTTAACCTTAGTTTTGTTTGAATACCTCCTCATTTGTAAACATTCATCCCAAGTACACATAGAGATTTTTTAGTTAATGGATTAAATTTATTATGCCTGTTCTTACTATTTAAAAAAAATAATTACTTAGTTTAGAAAGCAAGTGTTTTATTTTGATTAAAACACTTCTTCAGGCATTATTAGTTTAATATTTTACATGTCAAGCTACAAAACTTAAAACACATTTAGCGCAGTTAATATTCAAAAACTTTACATATCACCGAAATAGAATTTATTTAAAGGCTAGACAATTTTATTTATTTTTAAACACGAAAGTGAATACAAGGTTCATATTTTAATGAACACACATAAACAATTATTATTGCTAGATAGTTAGTTATAAGCCTGGGATTGTTTCAAGGACGTGTCGTACAGAGCTTTTTTTTTGTACCCATTGTCACACATGAAACAGAAACATGAACAGTGAGTGTAATAGAGACTAGGAAAGTGGAGGTCATGGGAATGAAGTTTGTGAGGAGCATGTTAGTTATAATAATAATATTTAGCACCGCGTCTTACTACCCGTTCAGGTTATACGCTTTAAGTACTAATCACTCTAATGAATTGGGAAATGGAAAGGTTGAATTAGAGGAAGTGAGCCCGCATTTGCGTGGAGGGAGAGTGGAAAACCATTTAGGAACACCCCCCAGTTCACCCGACCGAGATTCGAACCTCGATCTCCCCGTCCTCAGCAGTCGAGCTCAACATGACAAGCGCGTTAGCCAACTACGCCACCGAGGCGGGTAGCATGTTAGTTGTCACGTATCCGGGAAAGAGTGAGGGTACATGAGGTAGAAGAGGAAGCAAGACTGAGATGCTATGGACATGCATGCAACGAGGATGTAGAAGGAAAGAATGCCAAAGAAAATATTGGAAATCAAGTATGAAGGAAGAATACCGCAAAGGAGGCCAAGAAAGAGATGGGAGGAGTAGATAACAGAAAGTGTTCAAGTGAGAGGAGAAGAATGGAAGAAATTAAAGTAGGAATAATGGTGGAAGGATGGAGAATAATGGAGGCATTTTACTAAACTGACCCGGCCACAGGCTGGAAACAGTTGATTATGATGATGATGATGATGATTGTTTAGAATAAAACAGTTATGTTTTTAACAAAGCATTCAGTCGGAGCAGGGAATAAAGTCTGCCATCACTTATTTATTTTCAGGTACCATTTAGCTTATTTTTTGGGGTATCAGTATCAAAAAAGGATTCATTTACTCCAGCTTCAATATTTTAATTAATTTCATCTTCTTCCTTTTGTTTTCTTATTTATTATGTGTTACTAGTTCTCTGAGGAGATACTTGATCCGTGTTCAGGGTAATTACTGGCAGACCCAATGGGAATAGACTATTGAGAAGACTAAGACGCAGATGGGAGGATACTATTAGAATGGACCTGAAAGAGAAAGGGCGTAATGAGGTGGACTGGATAGACCTAGCTCAAGATAGGGATAATGTGTAATGAGGTGGACTGGATAGAACTAGCTCAAGATAGGGATAGGGTGTAATGAGGTGGACTGGAATAGAGCTAGCTCAAGATAAGGATAGGGTGTAATGAGGTGGACTGGATAGACCTAGCTCAAGATATGGATAGGGTGTAATGAAGTGGACTGGATAGAGCTAGCTCAAGATAGGGATAGGGTGTAATGAGGTGGACTGGATAGAACTATCTCAAGATAGGGATAATGTGTAATGAGGTGGACTGGATAGAACTACCTCAAGATAGGGATAGGTTGTAATGAGGTGGACTGGATAGAACTAGCTCAAGATAGGGATAATGTGTAATGAGGTGGACTGGATAGAGCTAGCTCAAGATAGGGATAGGTTGTAATAAGGTGGACTGGATAGAACTAGCTCAAGATAGGGATAGGATGTAATGAGGTGGACTCTATACAACTATCTCTAGATAGGGATAGGCTGTAATGAGGTGGACTGGATAGAACTAGCTCAAGATAGGGATAGGTGGGGTACTTTTGTAAGTGCAGCAATGTTCTTTCAAGTCCCTAATGCCATAGAGTAAGTAAGTCACTAGCTCTCACTAATTTATTTAGTTTAACTCACACCTTCTTATTATTTTAGTATCTCTTTTTTAGTACAGTGCTCAGTAATGGAATAATTTTTAAAACACTTTATAATATTTAAATATCTGTAACATATCCATAATATTTGGTGTCGTTTTTCCAGTTCTACGTGGTCTGTGCGTTAGGCGTTTCCAACATCAGCTTTGTGTTCCTGAGCCTAGGATTACTGCAGTCCATAGCTGCGTTCACACTCAGCATGCTTCTGCAACACATACGCAGATTCTTGGTCATTGGTGAGTGGAATGTCAAATATTCATAGCACGCACTAGTGTACACGCGGACTAGGCGTCAAGCTCATCTTCTCTACTAGGCCAGGGCCGGGAAAGTCAAAGATTTAATCCTGGCGGGGGGAGGGGGTACAGGGGGGGGCGGGTGATGAGATGTTTTTTTACCTCCTAAATGGTTTCATACTCTCTCTTTACCAAGATTCAGATACTCTTTATTTGAATTTATCTTACCTAACCACAAAAATATAGTTAAATGCGTAAATAATAATAATAATATTTAGCACCGCGTCTTACTACCCATTCGGGTTATACGCTTTACGTACTAATTACTCTAATGGATTAGGACTTGGAAGGTTGAATTAGAGGAAGTGAACCCGCATTTGCGTGGAGGGAGAGTGGAAAACCATTGAGGAAAACCACCCCAGTTCACCCGACCGAGATTCGAACCTCGATCTCCCCGTCCTCAGCAGTTGAGCTTCAACACGACAAGCGCGTTAGCCAACTACGCCACCGAGGCGGGTTTAAATGCGTAAAACTCACTTCGGTGGCCGCTTGGTCAAACGCACTACTCTAGTGTTGGACTAGACTGCTGAAGACGGGGAGATCGGGGCTCAATTCTGGTTGGGTGCACTGAGGTTTTTTTCCCTAAATTGTCTCCCGCTTTCCCTCCATGTTAATTTGTGTGCACTTCGTCTAAATTAAACCTTTCATATCCAAACCACATTAGTGTAGCTAGTACATAGGCGTATCCGACACCTTAGCTCAGTGGGTAGCTTCTGTCTAGTAAGCTAAGGGTCCCGGGTTCGATTACCAGTATAGCCAAAAAAATGTATCACTGCTGAAGGGTGGGTTTACCCATTCAAAGTGAAAAATTAATGGTCGGGGACTGGATGTTGCGCCTGTTCTAGTCTTAAGTTAGATTATAGGACATATGAAGCTACGACAGGTCTAGCAGAACTGTAGTGGTAAACGTACGGCTTGAATAAAATACTGACCCAGGTCACAGGCTGGATATAAAAAGAAGTACATGCAAAAATTTGTTTTTTTCTATTGGTTGTTAAAAGACCGTATTGAATTCAGTTTATTTAAAAAAAAGCCCTAATACAGTATTTATTTTATTGTATCCAAGCTAGTATTTAAATCCGTTTAAATGTGGTTGATATTATTTGTGCATTACATCTTATCACCCACACTGTCCCAATGGTAGAAGGAGACATAAGGTAGTATTTCAGAAGTTTTTACACCCAAACTTAATTTGAAATAGAACATGAAACCATCTAGTAGAAATCTCTTTCAGTACTCCAGACCGGGAATAGAAACCCACACCTCCCTGTCAATGGCAATTAAGTCTATTACCTGAATGCCACCTTAGAGTATGCGACCGCCGATGCTGATAATTTAGTTATAAATTATAAACTAATATAAACTTTAAATTGAGTTATCAATGTTTCTAGAATCCGGTGAACCGGTAACATGGGCGTAACTTTTACAATGAAGCAATTAGTATTATTATTATTATTGTATCTGCCCAGATGGGGATGATGACCAGGGCTCAGCTTTTGATGACAAAAACTTATCAAAAAAGGACCTTAAAATTCTAAAAAAAATGGCCTAAAAATATAAACAAAGTGTCGTAACAAAATGCACATAACCAGATCAAACACGTGTTTTACAAATGTAAACTAAAAATTATCCATACAATGAATTGTTTAACAAGTAAACTCTTGTATTCTGCTAAACATAATATATATTTGCTAATTTTATTTGCTTCAGAAGTAATAGCTACCCCCTCACAAAGCAACCCGCTACACTCTAAAGTCTAGTTGCAGTCTCAGCAGGAATGTGTATTTTACAACCAGACAAGCAAAAAGGACACAAAGCTATTACCTATATTATTCCGACAACTGTGTGTTGGAAACACTTATGCATTTATAAAATATCTATAGTATTAAAATATATACTTATTTAACACGAATGCCATAAAAAAAATACTCAAAAATAGCTAAAATTGACTTGAAATCATAAAAAAAAATCCTAAAAATGACTCTAAAAGGAAGCAAACAAAAAAACAAACCTGGAATTCTAAAATGACAAAAAATTACCTATGTTTAAAAATGAGGTGGCCCAATGGCTAAATAATTTTATAATAATGGAAATTGATAAAACTAAAGAAAAGGGGAAAATAAACTAACAAGAATAAATTTGATGAAGAAAGCCCACCCAGGGTAAGAGGAAAAATGTAGGAAGAATCCATTTCACTAAGGTGAAGTCTTCTTCCTTTCTTCTGTCTTATATATTAGAATAGTGGCCTGGTGGTCAAGGGGTAAGGTGTCAGACTTCGGTGCTGGGGTCAAGGGTTCAATCCTCGGTCCCGGCATGGATTTATCTGATTACCAAACCCTTCCTGGTGAGATTGCAACTAGACTGTAGAGTGTAGAGGGTTGCCTTGTGAGGGGGTAGCTATTACTTCTGCAGCCACGCCTTTGTCCGTTATCATGGGGCAAACATCCGGACAGACATACGAAATGTCAAAGTATCGAGTTATAACAGGACCTCGCTACTCTCAGCCAATACTTCTCCTTTCCCCGTGTTCCAATCTTTCCTGTTTCTATGACGGAGAGGTTTGTGACTTTGCCGACATTTATCAGAAGCATACTCCGTCTCAGCCGTCAACATTTTATGATGAGATTTAAATTTAATTATTTTAATTGGCTTAATTAATTAGATAGCCCACTCATTCTCTTGTCAATAATACGAGTTTGGAGTGGTCTTCTATGTGTTTTTTAAAACTAATCTATTCATCCTTTCAATAAACTGCTTGAAAATCGATTAGTAAGATGAGTGGATCTTATTTGAGATGATTCATCATTTTGTGTCCACTGTTATACCTAATCATCTTGGAAGCTAAATCATGTATGAATTGCTAACCGCAGAAAGGAAACATGTCCACAAAATATATAATATTGAGTTATTTACAAATTTATAACCTCTATACACCTACGTATTGCTTACTGTGAAATACCATTGGGTGACGTCACTTTAGAATTGACATTAATAGCAGAGAGGAAACGAGTCCTGAAATGCAACATATTTTTGGTTCCTCCTGAACAATTTTTATACATGCTTCCTTTTTGAAGTTTACAATATATATATATATATATATATATATATTGCTTACTGCCCGCATCGGTGGGCATGCGGACAAAGAATAATGTCTCGTCTTGTCTGGTTTTCTAGTGATTGAGAGATCGAATTTCGAATTCCGGCCGAGTACATCGAAGGGGATTTTTTACTAAATTGTTTTTCACTCAGCTTCTATGCAATTGGTGACCTGGCGGTCTAGGGGTAAGGTGTCGGACTTCTGTGCTGGCGGCCGGGGTTCAATCCTCGGTCCCGGCACAGATTTATCTGATTACCAAACCCTTCCTTCACCTCTGACAAGACATCTTGTGAATGTGGGGAATGCCAGGCCTCCACCGTGGTTCGGATCCCACGTTAAACTGTAGGTCCTCCATTTCATCTCACAATCACCCTACCATTACACATTAGCGTAAGTGCGTATAACCCGAACGGGTAGTAAGACGCGGTGCTAATAATAATAAGCTATGCAATTGAGTGTGCACTTGTAGATCCTTCATTAAGCTACGGCCATACTTTTGACCCTAATCGCTACGACCAAAAACCCCGTGAACAGGTTATTAATAATATTAAACTATAATTACAATTATAATAGGAAAAAAAAGAATGTAGGGAGTAAGGCTTAAAATATTAATGATCAGTTCAAAATTACAATAAACATTGAAATTGACTCAATATTTTAAGCAAAATTTAATAAAAGAACAGCAATAAAAAAAATTGTAAAGACAATTTAAATTGAGTGGACCTTTTAGGATTTAAACCACTTTAAAATGTTGATCTTGGTTAACGACTTTTTTTTAATAATATAAATTATTAATATTATTATTATTAGTAGTACTATTAGCACCGCGTCTTGTTACACCAATGTACTAATTACGCTATCTTGTTATGGATTATGGAACATTGAATTTAGAAGAAATAATAATAATATTTAGCACCGCGTCTTACTACCCGTTCGGACTATACGCTTTAAGTACTAATTACGCTAATGGATTAGGAATTGGGAAGGTTGAAATTAGAGGAAGTGCACCCGCATTTGCGTGGAGGAAGAGTGGAAAACCATTTAGGAAAACCCACCCCAGTTCACCCGACCGAGATTCGAACCTCGATCTCCCCGTCCTCAGCAGTCGAGCTTATCACGACTAGTGCGTTAGCCAACTACGCCACCGAGGAGGGTCAATTAATTTAGAAGAAGTGCACCCTCATTTGCTTGAAGGGGAAAATCACCCTCAGTACACCCGACCCGGTTTCGAACCCGGACCTCGTCGTCGTCATCAGTCTAGCCTATTGCGAGAGAGACGCCTTAGACCCTGCGGCCACCGAAGCGTGTTTCACAACATATTGTCAAGATTGTAAACCGCCTCCGGAACGTATTCTGATGACTTAACTCTCTAACTCATATTGTAATGTAAATATTGCCCAGGCGGAAAGTTTGTCGGTAATAACAACATTCACTATCGAAACAGTGACAATAAATCTAAACAACATGCACAAATTACTTATTCAGTTCCTACTAAGCTCGTTACCGCAAGTGTTAAAACAATAATGTTTGTAACTCAAAACGAAGCAAATTGTCAGTAAACTAGACCCACTCCTGGTGATCAATTACAGGAGTCTTATGTCTAACTTGGGTAACTCAACCGCAGGGAATCAACAATATAAACTATATAGTGCAAGTTCGATCTCGTTCCGCTTTAGAACTTAGTGACGGAGGTCAGTTCTCGTGAACTGAAAGGATCACGCATGACCAATGTGTGCAGTTATCTATATTCCATTCACGGTAGGAATTGACTTCTGAAAGGCCTTTTTCCCTACCATAAATCTACTATATAGTAGGATATTGGTAGGAAAAAAGGCCTTTCAAAGAGTAATTCCTACCGTGAATGGAATATAACTTACATACACATATATAAACCGTAGAGCGAAGCCACCATGCATAGGCGTGGCATACCAGATAATCCGAACACACTTTTCAGAAAATGGAGGAAAAAATTAGAGTCAAATGAAATATATTTTATTATATTTTAACAAACTCAGAGTCAAAATATAATTGTAATAAACAGCGATATCTGATAATAAATGTTTAATATTTACATATTTAGTCAACACAATGTGTTTTCCTGTAACTAACAAAATTTACAGAACATATCACGTGTTAAATAAATGATTATTTGACTAAACTCATTCAACCATGGTTTAAAATGCATGAAAATACTGTATCCTGTATGCTCCCGGTTAATCCGAACAAACTTCGGTCCCAATTAATTCGGATTAATAATATTTTAATGTATATAGGTAATTTTAAGAGACATCCCTTTACCGGTTCATGTATGTTATTTTTACGTTTGTCATAATATACTCTTTCTAGTACTTTCTTCAATAAAATCCTTAAAACCCAGTTTCTTCTTCACTCATCTCAATTGCTCCTTATCCTTCCCTTCACGAACATCCCTAATAAGAAGAGGAGGTCAGTGACAAGATGATTGATTTATCGCCTTGGGATAAAAATAGATGACAATAGTCGTTAGTTTACACTTCCTGTTAAGGATTATGTCGGCCTGATAAACATCGAAATATACCTAGAAATATCGCAAAACTAACAGAACAGATTTTAATTGGATATCAACTACAAATAAGCAACATCCGAATTTAACCAAGCAAATGGGGAAGAAATGAGGAAGATAGAATTACGAACATTAATGTTTAAGGTGATTGACCCTTTTCATTTGGCGAGGAAATGCATAGTCATTGAAACAAACGGTTATCTTCAAGATTTTTTATTGTTTTGCAATTTCCTTTTCGGAAACGGTTTGTTCAAGAATAGAAGCATGTTTATTATTTTATACTTTTTATATACACACCTCCTCTATAATTTTAACAGTGATCAAATATCAATAATTTTGACATTTTTCAATAGAAAACTGCCGGCCGCATAACAAAAAATAAGAAAATGTAACAATTAATAAACATTGATACATTTTCTTAGAAGGGGTGTTGAAAATATTAACATAAAAATTTCACTCGTTCTCGAGAAAACTGATATTTTCAAAAGAATGATTTTTTCTACAAGACCTGTCCGGTAGCTAGCGCCATCTACGGTTTCCGTGATCCATCTGTTCTCGTTGGCGCGGAAGGATACTTTGGTCGTTTGTGAAGCCACGCCACGCCTTTCACCCTCCCGCCCACCATCCCACAAAATAGGTTTTAGACTTTCACTCGACCGGGCCAAGGGCCTTAAGGGAAAGGGGAGAACAGTTTAGGGTGAAAACACCCTGCCGGGATTTGAATCCTGACTTTCCCATCACCGGTAAACCAGATCAGATTAGCTTTAACGTTTAGTCCACATAGCTACCGATGAGTAATCAAATAATTAGACTTACGTACACATATTCATTTTACTATACTTTAATGTGTAAAGTTCTAATTTCTAATAATGTCTCGGCGCTCTAGAAGTAACAGTAAATTATTTTTATTCGAGTTGTAAATTAAAATCACTCCCTATAGCAAGATAGACTTACAAATAACTACTTGTTGATCCATTGATGATTGAATTCGACCAGCAATTAAGTGTTTAAGAACCTTCACGGTCGTTTAATCAGGAAATTAAACACACGATTACGATCGAATTCGGTAATCAAATCGAAGTGGGGTATTATTATTCTGCTTTAAGAGGACTGCCTCGGTAAGCGAGAAATGGCCACGCAGACTTTCAGCTTTAAAGTAATATATTTTAGTTTTACGATTCGTTATTACCAAATATGGTTCACGCAAAAATAAAGTCGAAAGGTTCAAACAGGGATCTTTTTCCTTTACAAATCCATTGTTTGAGTATTATTAAATAAAATAAAATGTTTCAAAAATGTGACATTAACTTACTTTCAACGACCTTCTAAGCCTATTAGAGGAGCTATGAGAAAAAGGACTCTAGATTTAGCCTTCCTCTAACAAATACAGTTTTTTTTATAGGATCACAACATAAAATTTTAAGATATTCAAGAACCAGCAGCGAGCTTTCCTATTTATCTTGAGGTAAGAAGCTTTTTAGTTTTCTTTCCCGTCTTTCATATTGACATAACAAGTTATGGCCTAAAGGAAGTATAATCTTATACAAAATAGAGAAGTAGTTCCATAAAAGGACACAGACCATTGTATTTTAATCCTCGTGGTCTTCTCGTTAACCAAGGCGGACGTTGCCTACCTGTGACGTCACGTCAAGTCGGGAAAATATGTATTTGCATATTATTCACTAAGCTTTAAAGATATAAAATTGAAAACCAAACCATAAATGCTTAAATGATTCTAAAAATAGTCTTGCATTATCACTACACTAATTTTTGATCTTGAAGTAGTGTTTTTTTCTAACGCATTTTTTTAAAATCATCCACAGCTTAGACTATTTGGCTTAGTCACGAAAATGTCCTGTAGTAGTTTTACTTCCAGGATGTAGATTAAAAAATTCCATGGTAGCAAACGTCTTTCTAGAATAAGAAACAAGAAAAATGTAATTTCAAAAAGCAACTTAATGTTTTCAAGGTGCTAATAGTATAGTGAATGTGTAAACTCGTCAGAGGAAGAGGGGAAATGTTATTAGCAGATAAACAAAAGATCTCACAGGGTGAACTGTTCCTTTTCTTCCCTCTCTTTTTATTTCTTACATTGGTGTGTCCAAGTGTGATCGTGCTTAGACTGCTTAGGTGCGTCCAGTTAGGATGCAATTCGCTTCACAAAATAGCTTCGAAATATTCAAGTAGTCACCATCGATGATCCCAACAACTGTGGATTTGGGATGGATAGAAAAAGTATATATCTAAATTTAGCGTATCTTTTATAAATATAGAAAAAACTATTTCTTTCATTTCAATTGTACCTCCCTCTAAGGAAAATCATAGAAAACTAAGCTAAGATTCGACGACTTGTTTGAGCTGCATATCCAATTATCTAACTAGATCACGTGGTCCATGGATTGTTTTGAATAGTTGTTCAATATCAACGCACGTAACATTTTAAGAAATTTAAAATATTGATTTAATTATATTTTCAGTCAAATACTCATTTTTTTTTCCACATCCCATCTCATATGGACTATTCACATTTAATTAAGCTGGTGGTTTTGGGATGAGTAACGTATTTTTTTATTATTATGTGAGATACTAGCTGGCCTCGTGGTATAATGTACCTGACTACGAGGCTAGAGATCCCTGGTTCGATTTCCAGCTGATACCTTGACTATTCTTCCCGAAAGGGGAATAACCCCAACAGTCAACAGGGTTTGGTTAGTTAGGCTCAAATTAGGTTTAATAGTTCCCACTGGTTCCACAGCCTCATATTAAATATCACCCTCATACTCATTATCACCATCACCTCATCTCATCGGAACATGGAAAGAGCCTCCACGGAAAAGATGCACGATTAGTACATTCGTTCATCCTTTGGGCTACGAATGATTCAGCCCATAGACGCAATATTATTATATCCGGTATTTAACTTTGACTTGATGAACCGACAGATTTTTAACCAAACGACTTATAAACCAACTTAGATCTAAAACAAATCACCAAGCCCCCCCAGCCATTAATTCAACACTGTGAAAGGTAAAATTCACATTCCAAAAAGGAAAAAAAAGGCCATGTCGTGAATTGAACCCGGGATCCTTAGGTTAGATACGTTGCCGATTGAGCGAAGGTATCATCGTACTTGAGCGATGTAGAATTTAGAGAATATTACACACACGCATTTGTGTGAAGGTAAAGTTTGGAGGGGAAAAACTCTCAGTCAAAATCCCTTGAAGGGATTTGAACCCCGACCTCCCCATTACCGATAAAACAGGCTGGGTGGGCATAACGTTTTCCGTGTGTACACCGATGCGGGTTTCAGCCAAATAAAATTATTGTGAAATTATTATATCGTTGATTTTTTTTTTTTTTGTATGTTTGTCGGACGTAAATGACAATCCATTACTACAGTAAAGAATGATTGAACTTATCAATTATTATTGAACCCGTGAATAATAAATAATATCAAACAAAATACACACAATCATTTCTAGAGGACGTCTAGTCTAAAATGACAACGTGGCTGGCCGGGGTTGTTGTTGCTGGGGTCTAACAATTTCATATGAACGTTCTTGTGAATCGGTAATGCAATATTAGGAGAACAGAGCAGCTCAGAATGTCATATCGTATACCTCTTGGCATCATTTGCTTTCCTAATTAGAATTCCCGCAACAATCCTTTGAATCCTCTACCTACCCAAACAAACTACACAAGAATGAACATTATTAAATTGATTAATTGGGGAGTGAGCAATCAACATGAAATGTATTCAATTCATTAGCTTCAATATAGGAGGTATGGTCGGTTCACTAATTTTTGAACTTTAATTGGGAGCTCAACACAATAAGGTGGAAATGTAGGAGACGCGAGAAAAGAAAGATCAATCAGTGTTTTTGCAATTGTATAGCAACACTTTTTTTTTGTCAAAATAAATATGTCTTTAGTACAAACGTAGAGATTAGTTTTCTTCACGTGGTGATATCAACAGTAGTCAATGCTTTCCTGGAATTTAATGACAATTGTTTATATCACCATGGTAGGAAAAACAATATTATTATGTACTATATTTCCATTTATTTTGTGAAAAAAAATTGCTATAAAAACTGCAAAAACACTGGCATTTTCTCGTGTCCCTTACATCCACAGATCTAGATCTAAGTTGTTTTTCCAACTTCGGTGGCCACATAGTCTAAGCCTCAATTTGAAACAGCCAATGATGGTGAGATCGGGATTCAAATCCCGGTAGGGTGTACTTAATGTGAGTACACTTCCTTTAAATGTAGCCGTTCTCATTTCTAACACATTAATCTGAACGGGTAGTAAGACGCGGTGCTAATATGTATTTGTTACATTATGCATGTGTATATAGTAGTATTCAGATACGAAAGATAGTATCTTACAGTTACAAAAGTTACTAAAACTACTTTCACATATTTACTCGTATACGTCAAGTCATGTAATCACAAGCTGTCACTTCAGCACAAATAAATAAATAAAATGGTATCAATGTTTAGTGTAGAAAAAAAATTTGGTATTATCTAAAAGTTCCTTTATAGCAGAATTTATACTTTGACGTAAAAAAATCGCACGTTAAATGATGTATCCTTTATTTTATTTTTTTTAAACAAATAGAAAGAATTTTGAGAGTTGAAAAGTAAATTGAGAAAACGTTTATTAATATTACTAATTTATATTATAGTTTGTGTAAACTTTAAAAATTTCGAGAAATTGCGATTCAATTTTACATATAAATTAAGTACTCCTGGGGACACATATTCATAAGTAGCTTAGTGGTCACACAGTCTCGGTCATCGTTTTCACAATATATTTTATTAGGTGATGATGGAAATAAAGAGGTTTTAATTCGTTTGGTGTGCCAAGGGTTGAATTTCCTAAATAGTTTTCCCACTCTCCGTACCTCAAATGCGGGTAGTTTTCCTCTAAATGTTACCTTTCTCATCCTTACCCCATCACTCTAAATAGGTGGATAGCCCGGACGTTCTCAGACCTAAAATTCATAATCCTAGTTGAGGAGTTTCCCGCTGGCCACATGTGGCCCTCGATACTCTTTATTTTTTTACGGCTCGCGAAGTTTCTTGGAAAAGTCATCTACTTTATTAAAATTGATGTTTTTAGCCGAGAAACGGAAATTTTTGACTTTAGTGGGAAGAATCTGTGAAAGCTTCATCTGATGTTAAGTCAGTAATAAACCTAATTGCGTCATATTTTACAATAGCTTGTGTATTCTCGTGAGTCTGGTTTCATTTCACCACCTAACTGATTATGATGCAGCCCGCCACAAGATTCATGGATTCAATTGTGGCCTTTGGGCACTTAACTTGTAAATCCCTGGTCAATTTATAAAATATAAGTAAGTATATATTTTTATTTTCAATGTCCTTATACATTTGTGCTGACATCTTATTTTACTATAAATCAGGACTTTTTCTGCTCTGTTCATTTTACAATATGCCTTCTATATAGTTAATCTAAAATTTTTACACATAAATTTTCTGGAATACAAGCATATACTACTACTATTAAAACTACTTGTCCTGTTATTGATCATTACCTATTTACCTCAACTTGTGCCTGTTAGCAGCTCAGTCTACTACTGTATATACCAATACCATCATTTAATTTATGATAACTTATGACTATACTTGTCCCTCTTTCCCTATTAAAGTTATTTGAATATATACATTTTTTAAATTTCCTTTTGATATGCCTGCTTTGTACTTAAATCTATCTTAATCTAACTTAGGTAGGGAGTCCCATTTTCTTTTTCTTCTATGGTCACTGCCTACCGTGGCCAGTCGACATCCCTGGAGTGCTTGATAGCTCCAGCTCAGCATCACACTTGTTTCCAAGCGGGCAGGGCTCTTCGAGTAAGGAACAACTTTCGACGTCTCATATGTATCCAATTACTTTCCTTCTCCCCTATCCGGTATCCCAGGCGTCCCTGGTTCATCAGCGATATTCATCACTGGTATCCCTGAGACGCCTTTCCTCGGCTAGAGCTCTAGATATTTCCAGAGTACATCAAAATCTAGTCCACCCTCCCTTTTATTACACTTTCTGTGTTTTGTTTCACCAGTATGGAAACGTCTCGTCTAAGTCTGATGTTTCTTCTCCGTCTCCGTCTCCCTCGTCTTCACTTGTCACTTTTTCCTCGGTTGTTTCTTCCTGTCTGTTTTTTTATCAAGTCTTGGTTCTGTCTTTGTCTTCTTTCTTTTAGTTCTTCCATATGTCTGTCCCTTTCTGCTTTCGAGACTCTGTCCACTATCTCATCGAGGTAGCTCCACCGGTCCACATCCCTCAATATATGGTATATGGCATTGGCTTGTATGGGCAATAGTAGTTCCGCTATTTCCCTTTCCATAAATATACATTCCAAGGTCACGTGTTCCAGTGTCGCCTCCACTCCGCAACAGCAGCTAATACTGGTTTCACTCAAGTTCATCCTAAAAAGGGACACTCGAGATGGGCCATGCCCTGTGGTATAGTGGACAAGTCCCTGGGAAGGTTGAAGATGCTTCATTCTCAGTCTTTCTTGTACGTTCGGAAATAACTGGATTGTCCTTCTACCTGTGGTACTCTCTTCCCAGTCTGCTTGCCACTCCTGCCGGAGGGTCTCTCTTATGTCATCCTTGGTACTTATACCATTAGTTGTTAATTCTATTACTTTGTCAAACTTCCCTTTACTGAGCCAATATCCAGCGGCCCTCTTTCGTACCTCTAAGTCTCGGGGCCAGACACCTATGGTGACACACAGCGCGTGTGTTGGCACAGTTTTCTAGGCCCCAGAAAGTATCATGAGAATTTTACTCTGAAGGCCTCTGAGTTTCCATTTAGCTCTGTCCCCTCTCAGTTGTTGTGGACACACACCTGCTCCATACCCCACTATGGACACAAGCAACGCCTGATTGTATAGTTTAATCAGTTTTAAGGGCAGATGGAATTTACACTGCCCTATACGGACTATCCCATTCATAACCCACAAGGATCTCCCGCATACGTTGTCCATGTGAGCTAGGAAGCTACGCTTCTCGTCAATCGTCACCCCCAGGTATCTAACAATTTTGCTCCTTCTAATTGTTTGTTCTGCTATCTTAATTATCGGATCTCTCTTAGGCACTCCCCTGAGCACCATGTAGGTTGTCTTGGCCGGCGCCATGCTGAGTCTTACTTTCCTACACCATTTATCCAAACCGCTCAGTACCTTATTACTTTTTTCTTCCAGTTTCCTCCTCGAATTTACCTCCACCACTATCAGCATGCCATCAGCAAAAGTAACCACCCCCACCACCTCAGGGAGTGCTTCAATCTCCAGCAACCCAGGCTCGAGACCAAATCCCAAAATATCGGACCACGGTGCATTCCCACCTCCTCTCTTTGTTTTTGCAATCTCTTACATAGAATTTTACCCTGCAGTGTTGCACATGCCTTCTTTACGACTTTGGGAGTTGCGGGTTTTTGTCCTCCCCTTTACTCAGAATTACCACTTCGCTCCGCTTCCACAAATTTGGGAATCTGCCCTAAGCCAAGCACTCATTCATGAGCTGGGTCATAAAGTGTGCTATCTGTTCACTGATTTCAAGAATCACCTCTACCCTCATTCCATCAGGTCTAGGTCCCTTCTTTCTTTTCATTCCTGCTATTAGCCTTTTAATCTCGTCCTGTGTTACTGGTTCCAATTTCACGTTGTTATTATTATATTCCATTTTCATATACTGCCTAACTCTTTCATTCTCCTCATCCCCCTCCGGATTATCATCAGGGAGCAATATATCCATTAGTAGCCTAGCTGATTCCTCCCAGCAAGTAGTCATTCCTCCTTCTGGTTTCTTGAGTGTTGAAATGACAGCTGGGGGTATAATTGGCCCTGCTGCCATCTGAAAGGGTACACCCCATGCATTTTTCCTCAATTATTCTTGAACAAATCTTTCCCAGCTATCATTTTTAACAATCTTTATTGTATTTTAGAATTCTTCCTTCCTTTGCCGATATATATTCAATAGTAGGAGTCTTCCTGCCGGTTCTAGGCATATTTGGTATTCTCGTCTTGCTCTCCTTGCATACCCACGTAGCTTTTACAGCTGCTCATTCCATGGTCGATTTTCTACACATATCTTGACTTCCTTAATAACTGGTATTGCTTTCCTCATAGCTGCCTGCAAGGCCCACGCGATTTCCTTCGCTTTTAGGTTTATAACGTCTCCCTTTGACACAGGTTGCGGTAATACCAGTTCTCTTCTTAACTTTTCCCAATCTGTCTTTTTCAGATTGTAAAGGAGTTGCGTGCCTACATTTTCCCTGTCTGCTTTTTTACCCAGTTCAAAAGTTATCATATTATGATCGCTGGTTATCTCACATTCATGCTCTTGCTTCCACATAAAACAAGGTGATATCAACGTTAGAGCTGGCTCCTGCCCTTCCTACATACGTTGCAGGATTTCCTGGCTGGTTTAACACCTCCAGATGCCTTGCTGATATTGTATCCTCTAGTAGTTTCCCTCTTTTATACGCCCTATACCTTATTATTCTACCATCTTCACTTCTTATATCATTAATTACTATACCAGAGTGGAGACCTGGCATTTGGATCCATCATGTATACAACTGGAATATTAGGGAATGCCTCATCTATCTTTTCTAGTTGTTCTATATATGGTTATATTTCCTCTCGGAACTGAAAATACATGTTAACTAGTTAACATCCACCAATCCCAGTTCTCATTGCAAAATTAATTAATCCTTGTTACTGTTATGTGCCTGTTGAGCACTATAACGACACTCATCGGTGCCTTCCCATTCGATATAATTCTGCCGTATTTTGGCATATGGGGGATAATTCAGTTTCTGGTGCTGTAGGGCTCCTGTAGGCACACAACATCCTACGCCTTTTCTTCCGCCACCTTACTCACTTCTTGCATCATGATCGCACCTCGAATTGCATTCATTTGTCCTATTTTGATTCCTATTTTCTTGTTTTCTCCCATCACGTATGGTACGTGTGAATGTAACATCTAGGCCATTTCGCTTTTGCATCGAACGCAGTGCACCATTTGCTTGAACGAGGTGCTTATAAACTTCTTTCAAATCCCACTCTTCCTCCCTTCTTTTAAAGACTTTGTTTACAATTTCCCTTAATTTGGATGTATCTGTGGGTAAATTTGTCGCTTTTAACTGTATCCTGTCCTGCGCCTCCAGTGTTGGAAACGTTATCGTGTTACCTTTCTCATGGCTCTTCCTTACCAAGTGACGAAGACCAGGTTAAGGTTGTGATGTTCTTCCAATCTTGAAAGCTGAAGGTTTTCCTCTAATTTGGGATAGAGTTGTGGCACTATGTCAGTAATCTTCACGTCCCCTTCCTCTAGATTTACTGTACTATCACAACTGACTCTTTCCACTACTTGGCATGCCTTTTTTGCTGTCACAAGTTGGTCCTTGTCCTCTTTTTCATATTGTTTCATTTGTTCCTTAGTATATCCTATTCCTTTCCTTCACAGTTTCCACACCATTCCGCCTATTTTCTTCCCGTCTCTTTCAGTTTTGGCTTTATCTGCCACAACGACCGATTATATTGTTTTAGCCTTTTCCTCCACACTTACTACTCCTGACCTTACCAATACTGGTTCCTTATTTGTGATGGATACCTTTTCTAATACAGTCTCAGCTATTCCAATCTTTAATCCCCTTTTTTCCACCACCTGAATTTCCTTCGATTTATTATTTATCTTTTCTCCTGCCCCTATAATACGGTAGTTCCCCTGTAATCGTACATTAATCACTCAGTTGTGTAATTGGGCATGTGATCAGGAATCCTTGATTTTTAATCTCTCCATATTTTTTGTATTTTTCATACCTTTTCATATGGAGGCCTCTTGCTAGAGGTTATTAGCGTTCCTGTTTTTTTTTTACATATTTCCTCATGCTCCCTGAAATGTTTCATTAGGCCATCCATCCACAGAAATTCGATGTAATTTATCAATTTAGTTCTGGCTTTTCTATCAACTAGCTCATCTATTATTATCTTTCTTACTACCCTATAGTAGTGTTATTGCTGATAAATAGACCCATACCCAATCCTATTATTTGCAGGTGTACTGGTTTTCCCTAACTTTTTTGCCAAATGTTTGGCTTCTGCCAGCAGCATTTCCTTTATGATCCTTATTCTAAATTCATAGATTACACTCGAGATGGCAGGGCAAAAATTTGTCTCTATGTGTTCTTCCTCAGTTACCTTTGCAGAGGATATAAAGTACTCCCTTATTCACTTAAAGACACCTTCAGCATCCTCAATTCCACAGTACAGACCATCTCCTTTTCCTGGATATCTCAAATTCGGCCCAACCAACCCTACTATTGCTCCCTCCTGTACTATATTCCCATCTCTTCTAGGTATCCCCATATCTTTCCTTTCCCCCCATTTATGAATTTAGTCAGAGAAGATGCTCCTATCAGCCCAGATAACACCACCTCGTAGTTCCGGAGATAGTACATGCTTTCATTTTGCGTCGCTGAATACCGCGAGAATTCTCTTCCTCTGGCATCTTGCCAACCTCTCTCCCTGACCGTATGCATATTTACTCCTACACATTAACATTCTGCGCATGAATGCTTCTATATTCATCTTTGAGTAGAATGCTCGTGTTAGATCCGGACCGTATTGGCTTAGATATATTCCAAGACTTCCTTGTACAGCCCAATAGTCCATGAGTGTATCACTATATCTGCAGAATTTACATACCTCTCAACATTCTTCATGCTCAGCTCTTCCTCCTTATACAATATCCCTATATCGACCGATTACAGCGGAACCTTGTGCAAGGCTATATTTTGAAGAAATGCATGCACATTACTAATATTCTCAAAATTCAGAGGTTCACTCATACTTTTTTCACCTGATTTATCTGTTCCCTCCCCAGATGTTATTACTAAGTGATTGGTCTCTTGAGTTCTCTTATCCTTTTCTCTATATTTTTTTGCCCTAATCATATTCCTCTTCACTCTGGAGGGGAGTTTGGTATAACTTGAATGGATATTAAGATTCTGTGACAATCCAATTTAGGAAAAGTGTAATGTTCTAACATGTTTGAGTGTGGGTCTGCTTTAAGCCAATTTATACCAAGCTTAGTATGCATATTATAACAACACACATCTTGAAAACCCCACATAACACCTAGTAAGCTAACGAGCCCCATGGTGTGGTAGTCAGTGCACCTAGCTACGAACCTTGGTGTCCTGGGTTCAATTACCGGCTGGTACCCTGATTAATTTTCCCGAAATTGGAATTATCCCAACGCTCACCAGCGTTTGGTTAATTATGCTTAAGTTAGACTGTAAGTGTTTCCACCGGTTCTACGCCTGCACTGGTTATACTCACTCTCACCCTCATACTCCCTCTCACCCTCATACTCACTATCTCCCTCATACCCACTATCACCTCATCTCATCAGGACATGGAAAGAGCCTCCACAGAAAGGATGTACTATTAGTACATTAGTACGTCCCCTGGACAACGGTACATTAGTACTGGATAATATTTCCACACACTGGGCTACGAGTGATGTAACCCAGTCGCTTATTAAAGGATTATAATATTTAATCTTCTCCCCAGCTTAACCTAGAATAAAGCTCAAAATGTAGCCCAGAATTTAATATTTAAGAGATTTCAACTAATTTGGGCAGTTATGGTATTAATATACGAGTAACTCTCCTTAAGAAAAATGTGTCTTATTTTATTTTTTTCACCACGTCTCATTATATGTTCGGGCTATACGCTAACACTAATTACACTATTAAAATATAGATTTTTTTTATCGCTAGACATTGCTAGTGTAATCAAATCTCGTGGATTACGGTGGGCGAGACATGAAGTGCAAAAGGGAGATTATAGAATCGTGTTTAGGATATTGACTGGGAAATCTAATGGGAAGTGACCATTGGGAAGATCTAGTCGTACATGAGAGGATAACATTAGAATATACCTGAAAGAGAAAGGATGTAATGAGGTGGACTGGATATATAGAGCTAGTTCAAGATAGAGATAGGGTGTAGTGAGATAGACTTGATAAAACTAGCTCAATATAGGAATAAGGTGTAATGAGGTGGACTGGATAGAACTAGCTCAAGATAAGGATAGGGTGTAATGAGGTAGACTGGATATATAGAGCTAGTTCAAGATAGGGATAGGGTGTGATGAGGTGGACTGGATAAAACTAGCACAAAATAGGGATAGGGTGTAATGAGGTGGATTGGATAGAACTAGCACAAAATAGGGATAGGGTGTAATGAGGTGGACTGGATAGAACTAGCACAAAATAGGGATAGGGTGTAATGAGGTGGACTGGATATAACTAGTTCAAATAACACAATTTATTTCCATGAAATTGTTATACTAATTCATTGTAGTTGTAAGAGTTGAGATTTTTGAAAGATATTCTATATCTATATTTTTAAAGAATCAAATGGTTCGGTAATTTTCTTTCCAAAATAATGTTTCTTGTTCTAATACATATGCTATGTTTTATTTCAGTTGTAGGATTCCTGTTCCACGCATGCCTGTTACTAGTGTTACTGGTGTGGAAGCCATCTGGAGATGACCCAGCCTTATTTTACGTCATATCTGCAGCTTGGGGAGTATGTAACGCCATCTGGGAAACTCTGAATTTCAGTAAGTACAACAACAACAAAAAAGAGACACTAGTTATTTTAAACAAAATCTCTATATAATAAGGGTGCCACCTACTTGAAAGGAAACATGCTCACTCTTAGGTATTAATAATGGAGATGCAGCTCTGAAGTTTCATAACCACACAAAATCAAGGCCGTAGCCAATCAATAATTTCAGGGGGAGGGGGGGGGGGTTCGGGGGACCCATCCCCCAATTGCCGGAAGCTGGAAAAAATTATAAATAAAAAACCGTTCTAGAAGCTATCTGAAGTGTTTTTTATGGCAACAAACCCCCTAACTGCCAGAGACTAGGACAAATTCTAATTATTAAACAGTTCTAGAAGCTATCTGAAATGTTTTTTATAGCAACAAACCCCCTAACTGCCAGAGACTAGGACAAATTCTAATTATTAAACAGTTCTAGAAGCTATCTGAAATGTTTTTTATAGCAACAAACCCCCTAACTGCCAGAGACTAGGACAAATTCTAATTATTAAACAGCTCTATAAGCTATCTGAAGTATTTTATTTATGGCAACAAAACACCATAATTGCCGAAGACCAGAAAAAATTCTAAATAATATACACTTTTAGAAGTTCTCTGAAGTGCTTTTTATGGTAACACAGCCCCCTAATTTGTACTTGTACTTTAATTTTGATATTATTTGAACCATAAATAAAGCCATATATATTTTGTTCATAAAAATGAGGGGGGGTTAAACCCCCAAACTCCCCTGGCTATGGCCTTGANGTTGAACCCCACCTCTGACTACGACCTTGCACAAAATGATCCTCAACTATGTTGAAAAGTTTTATTGTGAGCCTGTTTAAGGGCGTGCATCATAGCATGCCCAACTCAGCTCGCGTGAGGTTTGGGAGTAAAAGAAAAAAGATAAGAAATGTGTGCAGTGTATTCGTATTTGAATGAATACTTGACATTTTCCGCGGTGACGATGGGGGACAAAGCGACAAAGTTTCTTGCTAATAACTACAGTATGTCCCTGTTATGACAGAATGAAGATTTGTGCACAATGCTTAGCTGTGAAGCCATTCTAAAATGATCAAAAACGACCTTTCCAATGCAGTTTTTATCAAAATATAATTTAATATTTCAACAATGTTCTGTATTAGGAATATCTTTTAACTCTTTATCTCCATTAATGTTTAATCAGAAATGATCCACGATCAAAAGTTTTTGTGTAAATTTACGATTTAAAGCCATCTGTTACACAGAGTTTATGGGCATGTGATGCACGCTCTTAAAAAATCACTATATATATTTGAGAAAGGCTAGATTTATATTTCTAATAATTTATTTTCATCTAAATTTAAATCTTATTTTGATCGTTACCAATGACGTCCAACTATACTACACGAATTCCATCCTTGATCCATTTCTAATCACCGATATCCTATCGACAAATGGAACCTTACAAAGTATGTATTTTATTTGGAACTGTCTTTTATCACCTTCATCGGATGATCCTTTATACCCACGTGTGAACCAGATTCGAGCTTCCCACCTGCCTTATTCCTTTCTTCCTCTTTGACTTTACATCTCACTGCACTGAACGTTATTGCGAATTCTCTTCCGCATTCTACGTTAATTGCAGTATTTGTTAATTAAATTACGCAGTTCTGATTGTTTTAAATGAGCTGATGCCACTGTTTACAATTATATCAACATACCGACATCGATCTTTTAAGTTGAAGGAGAGCTTAGGAATGTGTTTCGATTAATATACAACCCATAACCAATAACGAATAATGCATAGAACGTAATGCGTATAAAGTTGAAATACATTACTTTCATTGAGAACTTACAACCGAAACATAGTGAATATTTCATAATAATTATTCATTTAACCTTAATATTGACCAGGTAATTAAGTAAGGCTATATTTAATATGGGAAATTGCCCACAAATGAAGAAGTGAATTTACTAAAATAAAACATTTATTTATTCAGATTTTTAAAAAAGTTATAAATACACAAAACCTGGACCATAATATTAGTTTGTTCTGTGTTTGTCTAAGGAAATCAAATACATATGACGTAATGAATAAATACAGTCTTTTTGATTACCTTAAATGACCTTAAAAATCCAAGGTTAAGCGAAAAACATTTCCACAACCAAGGGATTATGTATGACCACAATTTTTGTAATTATGAGCATTGTTTGTGATGTACCTTAAAAAAAAGTCTACATCACATCAAATTCCTAAGCTCTTCCTTATTACTAATATTAATATTATTTTATAAATATTATCTAGCAAACGTGACGGCTACAAATCGTATGAATTGACGTATAATAACTGTCAGAGACGTTCCTTTCTTTCTAAATGTGACTGTAGGTGGAGTTTCCGTGATACACATATTGGGTCATACAAGGTCTTTAACGCAATCACACTAGATTCAACGATTCCGGTTTGTGGTGACAGAGAACAAGGAAATAGAAGTAAGATATTGTGAAAGATCCAGCGTATAGCTTGTTGACATTGAGAATTTATGTTATATTTATAAACTTATGTAAAGTAAATCAATGCCAATTGTTGTTCACACCTGTCGTAATAAGTAAAACAAGGTTTATATATACATGCATAGTCAACTATATATACTTATAACGGATAAATGGATAGAGGTATAGTAAGATTTTCTAATGCCCCCGCCCCCTTTCCATTAGAAAAATTATATCTCTACGCCCTTGACTGGCTCTACTTTCAGCCTTTTTTTTCTGGCACGCCTCCCTCCCACTTCTCCTCCAAATATTTCACATATATATATTCAAAACATAAGATAATACTTAAAACAAAATAATTATTGTGCTTTTCATTTTTAAGAAATTTGAAACGCGAGAAAAGGTCACTGTTTTCGTATTTTTATTTTTTTGGTCATAGTAAATAAAATATTGCTTCAGTATGAATATAGAGTTTAATTTTCCTCACCTGGTGATATCAACAGTTGTTGAATATCTGTCATGAGCATAGAGGCATTAGATGACAAACTTTTTAAATGAAGTAAAAAGTACACGAAATCTCAGGATACCCATTAGAGATATTTAACAACTGTTGATATTACCATGGGAAGAAACAAGGCCTTAGCCAGGGGGGGTTGGGGGTTCAAACACCCCCCCGCGAAATTTTACTAACAAAATATATATGGCTTTATTTATGATTCAAACAATATCAAAATTAAGATACAAATACAAATTAGGGAGCTGTGTTACCATAAAAAGCACTTCAGAGAGCTTCTAAAGGTGTTTAATATTTATAAATTTTCCAAGCCTTCGGCAGCTAGGGGGCTATTTTACCATGAAAAAATCCACTTCAGAGAGCTTCTAGAACTGTTCATCATTTATATTTTTTTCTAGCTTCCAGCAATTGGAGGATGTGCTCACTAAACCCCCCTGAAATTATTGGCTGGCTATGCCCTTGGGAATAAATTAAGTTATATATTTATACTGAAGCAATATTTTATTTACTATGACCAAATAAATGTTTTGCTATAAACACTGCGAATACGCAGTCCCCTCCATCTCCATCATAAATCTGTTAAGCGACGTTGTGTTTCCGTGTTGCAGCTCTTCTGTTGAACCTGTATCCAGACTCGTGGCAAGCACCTTTGACCCACTGCTACTTCTTCCGATGTCTAGGTTTAGCGGTAGCATTTGGCCTACATGGCGAGATGTGCAGTTTTATTAAACTATATTCCTTAGCTGGGGCCCTTGTCCTGGCTGTGGCCCCCTACACCTGGCTCGAAGTCAAAATGGATTCGAGACTTAGACGCAATTCAAATATGGCCACGCTTTAGTTGTTTTTATGTCTTCATTGTTGTTATATATTTTTACAAAATAAAGTATAGTAAAAAAATTAAGAGCTATAAATGATATATTTTAAATAAAATACAGTTAAAAATTACACTTGGACCAGTGAATCGAACCTGGGACACGTGTTCAGGTGTGATTAAAAAAACTACCCTTATTAATTATTTCTTTCCACCAGTTAAGTTAGTTATAGCTTTGTTAGTTAATGGAAATAGTTTTTACTTGGTTGATATACTCCCATATAGCACATTAGTGTTGGATACACATTGTTTGATTTTCACCTTGTATATTTATTACATCAATAAAGTGAGAGATTTAGTTGTGTAATTTTTACATAATTGTTATATTTAAATTTAAATTATAAGTTATATAATACATCCAGATAGCATCCAAAAATGAATATATTAAAAACAAACATCTAGACAATATCACAAACATTTTCATATTATATGACTCACCGTTAAAATTAAATATGTAGTATATTCATCAGATGTCTTCGGTTTGATATGTTTAATGAATATTAATTCAATATATAGTTCAAACCCTTTAACTGCACTTCAATGACATATATTTTATAAAATATAACTCAAGCCATGTTCATAATATAGCCTATTGATATTTTTTTACTTCAATTACTAGAACAAACAAGGAATTATTTGAATTCACATTCTCCTACTTCATTAAAAAGTAATTTTTAAAAAAATTATAAATTTACTTTTCTTGACTAACAACTATCAATATTATCTAGGCCTATTTAGAAAATAAAATTTCCAAAATAAAAACTTAAAAGCAAAACAATTCCTTAGAAAGAATAGAATAAATGACTTAAAACAATGCCTATATTTATTAAACGTATATGCAAAGTAATTTTTCGAATTAGATTTTACATTAATATTTTTTATAAAAATATTGAAGAATCTTAGAAAAAAACTTGTCATATTAAAACAGGCTTGAATAAAAAAATGTGTGTTGAAATAACAATAATTATGATTCTGTGTTAAAAAGATAATAACTTTTTATAATTGTTAATAAGATACCTCATTGATATCTACCATTTTATAAATATTGTCAATGTTTAGTGGTTAATGGCTATCATGACAATACCCAAAAATGAAATTCTTATCTTGACATCCCATGGATATTGTATAGTGAATGTTTTTAAGTTAAATGTACATTTGGAACGTTGTCTGAATGTTCGCTGTATAGTATTGATGTGGTTATTTTGTTCTGTGTGGGTTATTATTTTGACCAATAAAACTATTTTCAATCCCTTAAGATTTGTATATAATTATTTTAGAAGAAATTATAAGTGTAAGTGTTGTAAAACTACATCATTAATTAATCATCTGTGTTAGAAAAGATCCTAATTTTAAGAAATACGTTTTGGATTAAGAAAATTAGCCATTAAACTTAACTTGGTTAAATATAAATATCATACATTTTTCAAAAGAGGTCCTAATATATTAAAGATTTATCTGTAAAGCTACGGTCTGTTGTTCACTTGTTGGCAGTAAACTCAAAACGCACTCATCTGATAGAGATGGGAACTTATTCTGTTGTAATCCTTATTTTTCAGGGAACAGGGTAAGCTATTTATACCATCACGCTATCTGATAAGCGATCAAAGCAGTGTAAAAAACTGTTAGTGTGGTTACATTTGCGTCTTAAATTGTAACCATTTAAATATAACGTATTAACTTTTAATCTAAAGATCATCTTTGTAAGTACCCTTGGCAACAAAGGGTTTGGAAAGCTCAACAAACCAATTATAAATCTCTTTGGCAGCGAGTATTTTGAGATGGAAACAAACATGAATAATAAAGATATAATTTAACAAGAAAATGTATTGTATGAGTTTTTGGCATTTTTATTGTAAGCTAAATCTTCAAAGTCACACAGTATATTTTAAGTAATTTAATGGGGTTGCATGTGAATTAGGTTTATTTAGTTTTGTTTCATGGTACTAAGCCAACAGCACCATTTTGTTTGGTTTGTTAGGGCGCTCACTATAAAGTGCTTCTTTCAGTTTACTTCTTTGATTTAGAGCCTGGTTGCCCAAAAATTCCATGGTGGAAAGTTGTTAAGATAGAGAGCTGCAATTGAAACTCTTTAAAGGCGAGTCTGGACTCATCATTTTCAATGACATCAGAACACTTAATTCAGTAGAATGAATAGTAGTTTCATGCGTTCATTAAAATTAATAAGGAGGTCTACTGTTCTCCATTTTTAATTATCACTATTGAAAAATGAAAACAAAATTAACAGTGAGAATATGTGATGGTTTACTGAATTCATTTTTATTTTAATAACAGCCAATTCTTTTGACAAATCCTCACTATTACCCAGTGTACTGTACATTCGATGGGAAATCTAACCCACCATTTACAATTCTTATTTTTATTATATGACAAAATATTTTGAAACTCATATAGGTTTCCGGTAGGGAAAAGGCCTTTCAGAAAACAATTCCTACACTGACAGACTTTACTCGATTCTATGGTAATGTATATCTTAGTATGAAACTTCTTAAGGCCATTAAATTAATTTTGTTTATAAAGTAGTTTTGTTGAATGTTATTATTTATATTTTCCGCTTTAAAAAAATTAATCTGAATTAAATCGCACTTTTAAAACACTTACATCATCTACATTTCCACTACTAAATACTATAAAAATCTACAATTAATAGCTTTTATAGATATTTAACTTTTAATTTTTAGGGCTTCTTGTAACATTATGTTTGACATAGTTTTAAGCAAAAGGTTTTGCAGGCTATTTTCACAAAAAAAAAAACTATAATTAATTGCTTACTGAACCATACTCTTTATTCGTAGGCTTTGTTCTTAAAACATACTTCATTTAATCCAAGTAGTCGCATTGGACATAAGATTACATCGATCTCCTAGAGCTAGATTTAAAACATCTTCCCAAAACTCTTCTTAGAAACTAGAGGGTTGACATTCATTTGACGGTAACTTTTATATATATATATATATATATACAGCCTACAAGTGTTATTGTTTAAAACGCTTAGTTCGGTCATAAACCATGAAACGCCACTAATATCCAGATTACAATGAACAAATCCTTTTAAATTGGATTCAACCAAAGATTATATACAGAATAAAGTTCAAATGATAAGATAGTGCCAGGCCACGTTTTTAAATGGGTTGGAATATTTTTGGTTGAGCTAAGAAATAAAATTAACATGGTTATTGATCATCCAGATAAGAGATTTGTAAGAAAGCAGAGGATATAAATTATACCACAATATAAATAAAAATGCATGTATATTTAAATGAACAACTTTTTTAATTATGATATGTATATATGTATCAATATAAGTTCATAATACCTTTTGAATAGTGTGAAATAATATAGACATTATTGTTAAAAAAAAACAGGGCAGGACAATTAGGCGTTACTTCTGATTATTTATTTACGTACAATAAACTTATATATAACTTTATGAATATAGGTGTTGCCTGGATTAAGAATGCTGTTCGGGAAGTTAGCCTGAAACAGAAAATAAAGCTTTAGTCAATATAATTGCTTGAGATTGAGTAATCTGGGTTGAGGTTTAGATTCATATTACCAGGCTATGTCTAGAACCAATTATGAAAGAAATTAGGGTACAGCTATTTAACCAAGACTGTATGTAATATTTATTCATTCACTCGATATTGTTTGACTATATTTATTGAAAATTTAAATCAACATAAGATTCCCACACTAAATGAATGCATGTTGATAATATAGGGCGTTCACTACAATGCATACATTTTCCCACTGGACTCAGATCAATATTAAACATGCGTAATATTAACATAGCATGACCGGTTTCGGTGGTTGTATGGTCTAACCCGCTACTCTCACAGTATGCTAGACTGCCGATAATGGAGAGATTGAGGTTCGAATAACGATCGGGTGTTCAAAGAGTGGTTTTTCAAAATGGTATTCTACTCTCCCTTCATACAAATGCGGGTACACTTCCTATAAATATAACATTCCTAATCCTTAAAACCATTAGCGTAATCATTACATAAGCGTATAACCCGAATGGGTATTAATACGCGGTGCTAAAAATAGCATAGCATGCATTTTTAATAAATATTTTTCACTCTGATTTACTGAGATAATAAATCACCATTTTGATGATCACTCCATTCGTGAACATTATCTGTCCGGGCTAGAAAAGGTATACATAAAAAAAACACTAATTCACATAATTCACATAATTGTTTATAAATCAAATTAAAATCATATACTTAAAAATCGATTAATATTGTTATTAAAATATTATAGGATCGATACTGCAGTTGTAAATTTTACAGTCAAATAAATTCAATGGTGCAGGAAAATAAGGGTATTGTGTACCCACTCAAATATGATTGATGGGTACAGAGAGTCATTTGTATCTACCCACATTCTAAGATAGAAATTAATACCTATATTTTAAAGGCGAAGTATTTATTTAAGCTATATTATCGTATTAGGTTAGTGTAGAAGTATATTGCAAAAAATGAGTAAAAGTTTCTTGGTTAAAATAAAAACCTCCAAATATATTCTATAGACACCCAAATGTAAAATGTTCATCAAACACCCATATACTTCCAATAACAATTTCACACTTGTACCTTCCTATACCAAAAAGGTTCTTGCACTTTTGAGTAACAGAACTGCATCCATTATGAATTCAAGTCGACAAAGAAAGAGTAATTAGCTATGTGATCACATACATGATTTACAGCATCCGGGTAGTTTTGAGTCTCGAGACAAAAGGCGCCATGTTTGCTGTATGGAGTGGAACCTTTTCCGATTGTTGCATTTGAAAGACCATTACCAGTATAGAATTGAACACCAGGTTGATCGGCGTGTACTTCCAGGGCGATACCAGAAATCGGATGTTCTACCCTGTATCAAAATACACCAAATTAAAGGATATAATAATTTTAACATGGTATTGTAATTAGGATCGGACCGAAATGGGGTGTTTTTGGTGAGTATAACACCCCACCCCCCTTAACCCTAAAACAAAGTATTTATAAATACTTATTTAAATATTCCTCCCCAATACCTTCATTGGTGGCTTATTGGAATGGATAAATGAGTTAGATATTTAGAAGGTAAATTAATTCATCATAATATTTTGAATAAATATTTAGACTATTAAATTAAGTGAGTCCTGTCATTGCTTACAAATAATGAGTCAATCAGTTATGGAATTTTGAATAATCAACAAAACCTATTGTTGTCACTTATTTGTATATATATCTTGGACAAATGAAACACATCTTTCTGAACGCTTAAAGCTATTACACACTGCTTGTATAACACTAAATCCGCATCCGCTTTCATAACAAAACTCACTTTTTTCGTTGCAGGCTCCCCCCCCCCCCCCCTAAACCCC
>CABEEJ010004622.1:0-12402 GCA_901482245.1 Timema douglasi
AAATTAACACCAACACTTATATTTATATAGTTAAAATGGCTTTTTTTTTAACATCATTCAAGATCATTTTATTGTTTTTGAGCTTATAATACATACCGTACCTAAACATATTTAAAAATCATTGTATCATGCGCGAAACAAAACGTAGACAATATTTTCACGAATTTAACAACTTACCCTCTTAATTTTCGAAGTATGCTCAATATTATTGATTTAAATGTGAGTTAACAATAACAACATTCCAATAAAGAATAAATGTTTCTCCAGTTTAGGAATCTCAATATCTAGATGTGCTATGATCAGCATCTAAAGATAAATATTCATCCAAGGAGAAAATTGTGATGTGTTCAGACCATCAATTAATAAAGATTGCGTTATTATTTTTAAGCCAAAGAGATATATTTTATTTAAAGGTTTACAGCCATGCAGAAAATAACTGTTCCCATAGTGATCAAACAAAGAATGAAAAACTGAAAATTCTCTGTGAAAATCGGGTTTTCGCGGAAAACTACTATTTTTCCCGACATCCTCGACTCCTAACTGTTAAAATGGATGGTCATTTGTCAAAATCTGTTCAGTAATTTCTATTACCGGAAATGGGCTTATCAAATTATATATAAGATATTGTACAAATACGAATACATTTTTAAATAGGCCTATGTAGCTATCATCCATGTTGCTTATATTCTTCCAAGACTACAATATATTTAAAGTTGGCTATTAGCTTGTATATTAGTTTCAGAAACCATAATATGTTGAAAGTTTGATAAATATAATAAATAAGGTATCTTAAAATTGATTACATTTGTTTGAATGACAAATTTTATGTAGTTTTATTATGTTCAAAGAATCATTTAGATTAGGGATAGGCTTTTAAAAAGCAACATATAACCATTTGTTCAAAGTTGGCTCGTATCTTGTATCTTTCAGAAACCATATTATGGTGAAAGCTAGATAACTATAATGAAACAAGTTACGGTACCTAAAGGGTTTATTACATTTATTTGAACAACATTCTTTGTTTAAAAGTCTTACGTTCAAATGGTCATTTAGGTTATAGGCTTGTAGAAATTATTGTACTTACTATACCTTGATTTTGGTAAGAATCCCGCCCTGGAATGCTTTGTTTAGTACCAAAATCCTACTATATGGTAAGATTCTGGTACGAAAAAAAGCCTTCCAAAACGAGTTTCCTTCAAAAATCATATTAGGTATATATTAGCCTACATTAACTTATTTAAGGAAAAATCTCACAAGTTTCGAACTTTTTCATGCTCTTCAAACCTTTTAGACACATTTATTTTATTTTATTAATCACACATTGGTGTATATCATATATTCAATCAACTTAGCGAACGATTTCAAAATGCCACATTGCCTTGTATGTGTGTAAGAGAGAAAAATATATCCAAAAGTGTCCTTCTTTCTTACACAATGCTATGCAGAAGGCGTGACGGCTCCAAAATTTCAGCCACAGATGTTCATACAGTTATATTATAGAGATTAATGCTTGATGGTCACCCATAGATCTCTATAGTATAACTTGATGGGAATCTGTGGCCAAAATATTTGAGCTTGCGCACCATTGTGTAAGAAAGAAGGAAACCTTAGGGTATCTCTTTGTCTCATACAAGGCAATGTGGCATTTCGACATCGTTCGCTAATTTTTATGAATATATGAGATAATATCAATGTATGATTAATTACATGAAATAAATGTGTTAATAAAAGGCTAGAAGAACATAACTAAGTTCAACACTCGTGACTTGTTTATTTAAATAAGTCGATATAGGCTAATATAGTATTACTTCCTAACAACTCTATAACCTAAATGATCGTTTGAACGTAAGACTTCTTTACAAAGTTTATCTGTGATGATAGTGCCCTGCGGATATCTGAGGAATTACGCTCTATCCAGGACCAAGTTGAGCGTCAGAGGTGTTACACTAAGGACTTGTTTGTTATCTGTGGCTGTGTATTGTAATGTCTTATGTCTGCAACACGTATTAACAGAATAGACTTCGCCTTGCACCGAGTTGTACTGTTTTATAGTTGACAATTCTCGCTGTAATATCACATGGTGGCAGAGGTCAGATATTGCGCTGTATTTAAATATAAGGTGAAGTGAACAGTTCCAACATAGATAAAGAACCCAGTTCCAATATGTCGGCTCCTGTGTATCAAATACCGGCTCTAAACCCTTTCGATTTCAAATCGACATTGGAATGGATATCATGGAAAGATCGCTTTATGCGTTTCAGAAGTGCTTCAGGTATGATGAAGGAGGAAGAAGAAGATAAGGAAGATTCTTTGATTTATTTGATGGGCCCTCAGGCTTAAACTATTTTTCTATCGTTCAAGCTATCAAAAGACGTTTGATACAGTCCTTCAGAAGTTTGACAGCCATTTTATTCTCACTAAAAACATAATCTTTGAACGAATATGTCTCCACACTAGATTCCAACAAGAGGGCGAGTCATTAAGCGATTATGCTATAGATCTTCATACTGTTGCTCAAGATTGCAACTTTCCTATGACGAAGCCATTAGAGATCGAGTCGTAGTTGGTATTATAGATAAAAAAATATCTCTCGTTTAAACTACAATTAAATGCCAAATTAACTCTGGAAACAGCTGTTAATTCTGATATACAATCTGAGCGAGTGAAAAAACAGCAGGAGACTTTAACAGGAGCTAGTCGAGTTGCAGCTGACAAGGTTAATGCTACAAATAATCAAATCGACATTGGAATGGATATCATGGAAAGATCGCTTTATGCGTTTCAGAAGTGCTTCAGGTATGATGAAGGAGGAAGAAGAAAATAAGGAAGATTCTTTGATTTATTTGATGGGCCCTCAGGTGGAAACTTTCTATTGTTCAAGCTATTGTCAGCCGGTCAAAAGAAGTTTGATACAGTCCTTCAGAAGTTTAACAGCCATTTTATGCTTACTAAAAACATAATTTTTGAACGTGCACGGCTCCACACTAGATTCCAACAAGAGAGCGAGTCATTTAGCGACTATGTTACAGATATTCATACTGTTGCTCAAGATGGTAACTTTCCTGTTACCTTTTATGACTAAGCCGATAGAGATAGTGTCCTATTTGGTATTATAGATAAAAATCTCTCGTTTAGACTACATTAAGATGCCAAATTAACTCTGGAAAAGGTGATCTGGTGGTCTAGGAGTAAGGTGTCGGACTTATGTGCTGGGATCCGGGGTTCAATCCTCGGTCCCAGCACAGATCTATCTGATTACCAAACCCTTCCTTCACCTCTGACAAGACTTATATTAATCACAACTTGTGAATGTGGGGAATGCCAGACCTCCACTGTGGTTCGGATTCCACGTTAAACTGTAGGTCCTCCATTTCATCTCACAATCACCACTACCATTACACATTAGCGTAAGTGCATACATCCCAAACAGGTAGTAAGATGTGGTGCTAATAATAAAAATAATAACTCTGGAAACAGCTGTTAATTCTGTTATACAATCTGAGCAAATGAAAAAATAACAGGAAATAGTCAAGTTGCAGCTGACAAGGTTAATGTTACAAATAAACCTAAAAATAGTAGGAACACTTTTTCTAATGAAGATAAAAGTCAAACTAGAAAATCATGTTTTTTGTGTGGGAGTAATACTGAACACCCTAGAACCGTCCTGCTATGAGTGCTATCTGTCATCAGTGTCGATATAAAGGGCATTATTCAAAATGTTGTTGATTTAGATCAGTTGATGCTGTTGACACATAGGACGAGCTAGAGGAAGATGGTGAATTTGTCGGCCTTGCCTCTACAGAAACTAATTATTTGCATGATAAATGGTTGATAAACACTGAATTTTGTGGGAAAGACCTTTTTGCTAAAATTGATACAGGCACAGATGTGAATATTATTGGAAAAAATACATACAAGGAGTCTTTTCAATATATGAAGCTTTTGTCATCGAATAAAATTCTAACCGGTTCAGGGGGCGCTCAGCTCAAAACTATTGGCAGGATTCAAGGGAAACTCCAATACAAAAACAACATATTTTTTTAGACATTCTATGTAGTTCAAGGAGCAAATAGAATTCTTCTAAGCCATTATCATACTAGTGAGAAATTAGGCCTTATAAAGAGGATTTCCGGGATAGAAAAAGCTAATTTTGTTCCAAAAACTGTGTTCCCCAACCTTTTTGCAAGACTAGGTAAAATTCAAGAGTCATACCACATAAAACTTAAGAGAGGGAGCTGTACCACATGCTATTAGTGTTCCTCGATGACGTGTTCCTTTACCTTTAAAGAAGGTTCTTAAAAAAGAACTGGATAGCATGGTTTGGGATGAAGTCATAGAAAAAGTCGGAGAGCCATCAGATTGGTGTGCTCCCATGGTTATAGTTCCAAAAGCCAATGGATCCCCAAGGTTGTGTGTTAACCTGACTAAAGGAAATTAACATTTAGAAAGATAACTTTTTTCCTATGCCGGCAGTTGATTATTCCCTAGGTCAACTAGAAGGGGCTAAGGTATTCTCAAAACTAGATGCCAACTCAGGATTCTGGAAGGTTCCCCTGACAGATTCTTCCAGAGCTCTAACCACATCCATCACACCGTATGGAAGGTATCGGTTTCTTTGGTTGCCTTTTGGGATATCCCCTGCTCTTTAGGTTTTCCAGAAGGTCGGTGCGCATTTAGAAGGATTGGAAGGAGCTGTCTACCATTTTGACGATATTTTAGTATATGGGTCAACTATTGAGGAACATGACTCATGGCTTTATAAGGTATTTTCTAGGCTGCAAGAAGCAGTTTGTACTCTAAATGAGGAAAAGTGTTCGTTTCGGCAAACTTCAATCAACTTTCTTGGCCATATCATATCTGCAAAGGGTGTTTCTCTGGACCCAAATAAAGTTGATTCTATTCTCAAACTGAATCTTCCCACTAATGTAACTGAGCTAAAAGAATGTTTGGGTCTTGTAACATTTCTGGCCAAGTTTGTCCCAAATCTTTCTACCTTATCGCAACCTCTTAATGAGTTTCTCCGCTCAAACGTCGACTGGTTATGGGATGGTCCACAGACTCAAGTATTTGAAAACATAAAGGTAGCCATGGCAACGCCACCTATTCTTGATTTATATAAGTGCAATAATGACACTAGTTTGTCTGCTGGCGCATCATCCTATGGCCTTGATGCAGTTTTAATACAATGCCAAGACGATGGATCTCTAAGACCTATTAACTACGCATCTAGAACTCTCAATGAAGCCGATAGAAAGTGGGCACAAATTGAGAAGGAGGGACTGGCTCTCGCTTGGGCATGTGAACTCTTTTCTGATTCTATTGCAGGCATTCATATAACCTTAGAGACTGATCATAAACCTTTAGTTTCTATTTTCACCACCAAAGACCTAGATTCTATAATCCCTAGGCTACAAAGAATTAGGCTTCGATTGATGAAGTATTCGTTTGAGATAGTTCGTGTAGCTGGTAAAAATTTATTAATTGCTGATGCTCTTTCCCTCAATCCGCATCCACTCCTTGCTGGGGAAGATGAACTAGCTGAAGAAGGGACGGCCTAATGTCCAAGAGGTTGTGTCTGGTCCTCCTACGTCTAATGCTAAGTTGGCAGAAATTGTTTAGAATCTACATAAGGATAAGGCTAGTATCCACCTCATGCAGTTTTGCCAATACGGATAGCCTCTAAAGTCACAAATACCAGAAATGTGTTTACCATATTGGCAACATCGAAACGAAATATCTCTACAAAATGGCCTTTTACTAAAAGGTTATAGACTAATAATTCCTAATTGCATGCGGAAGGAAATAATAAATAAACTACATGAAGGTCATCAGGGGATTACCAAATGTAGAGCACTTGCTAAACAAACCGTTTGGTAATCAAGATTGTCAACACAACTGAGAGATCTTGTTGAAAATGGTGTCAAGTGTGCCAAATTTAGGATAAATGGATCAGAAACTTTAATACCTACTCTGTTTCCTGAGCGGCCTTGGCAAACAATTGGATCTTTTGAACTTTAAAGGTAACTGGTATCTCCTTGTTGCTCACTACTACTACAAATATCCAGAAATGGCTTTTCTGGGGCACCTTACTACTAGTTGTGTCATAAATCATCTTAAATCGATTCTAGTCAGGCATGGAGTACCTGAAATTATTAAGCTTATTGTGGCTCACAATGGATCCATAACAATATAATAAATGAAAAGTTTTTCCAATTTGCTAAAGATTATTATTTTTAACTTGTTACATCCAGCCCGAAGTATTCACAAAGCAACGGCTTTATAGAGTCTGAAGTAAATAATTTTAAAAATCACATTGTAAGGAGCGAGGACCCATACAAAGCCTATCTTATGCTGCGCTCTACACCTCTAGAATTTGGCTATAGCCCTTCTGAGCTCTAGATGGGGATAAAACTTAGGGGATTTATACCAAACTTGCCAAGTAACCTCATTCCCCCACCGGTTAATTTGGACCAGCTGTTCCATAGAGAAGAACACAGACTGTCGAAACAACAAGGAAACTATTATCGTCACCATGGGGTTAGGCCTCTCATGAATTTGAACCCTGGAACAAAAGTATATATCACTGTTCGAAACCAGGACGGTACTATAGTGAAGAAACATGATACACCACGGTCGTATATAATCCAAACAGAGGACGGACAATTTAAAAGGAATCGAAAATCTCTTCAGTCTCTTAATGAAAATAGTCCTCGGGTCCAACAAGAGCCAGATGAGTTGGCAAATAACAGCTCATCATCTCCAAGAAGAGAGTCAATTCTACCAGTTCATCCAACGCCTTCAAAGGTGGCAATTAAAGTACCTCAACTTGACGGCTCTTCTCCCAATTCATCCACTCCCGCTCGAAGAAGTCAACGGTCCAGGAAACCCGTAGACCGTCTCTACCGTCACCAGAAACACGTACTTGCATAAGAGCATTGAAATAAACTGTTAAATCTGTCCTCTCACAATCAAGCAGACGACAAACTTTAGCATCACGATTTGGTCCGTTAAACAGGTGTGTTTATGTGCATCCAGTATAATGACTGTATAATTTATAGTATAGCGATCACTGCCCTCGCCACGCAAAACAAGGGGCGTTGTCATTGCATTGTGCAAGATTGAATCACAATAATTTTCTAAATCCAGTAAATCCCGGACATAACATTGATTTGAGGATAGTCCGGGCTAATTCCGGAAGTATGGTAACCCTTCTAGTTGATCATAAAGAGGTTACATTTCTTCATATATACAATAATAGCGTTATTACTAGGACGGGTGGTAAGAAATACTACAATAATAATAGTTTGTCCTGTGATGAACAATAGAACGTTTTCTGTTGGCCGGCTCATCGCGGCCACATAGTACATTGTAATAACTAGTCTCTACAGTCTACAAAATAATATGAGAGATTCAAGTACAAACAAAGACACCAACATAGGAAAATATATCAGTTTGGCGCCTTTAAAGTATCTCCGGTATGGTCTAGTGGCTAGGATATCTGGCTTTCACCCAGAAGGCTCGGGTTCGATTCCCGGTACCGGAATATAATTTATTTTTATTTTGTTTAAAATATTGCTCTTAGAATAAACTTGAAGTAATTTTTTGAAAAATATCTTAAAGCTTTTTAAATATATATATTTAACTTTTAAAATGTTCCTGCTCAACTTGTTGATGTCTAGCTCCAATCAAACGTGGAAACATTTCTTCTCGATTCTACCTTCTTCGTCTCCTCTCCATCAGTGTAAATAATGTTAATAGCCCCTGGTCCCCCTCAAAGAGCCGGGAGTTGAACCGAGGACTGTGAGGATGTGTTTGTTTTCAGATGGGTGGGCTGCGGTCTGTGGTTCAGTCACCTGGATGTGCTGGCGTCCCATGTCACTAGAGAGCATGCCCTTGCAGGACCTGGAGGGCTCTTCTACTGCAGCTGGGAGGGCTGCACTCGGGGGGAGCGGGGCTTCAATGCCAGGTTAGGACATCTTGTCTGGTTTGCTTGTGACAGTCTGAAGGTATACCTCCTGTAAGTTGTCACATGTGGAAATGTGGAATGTGGGATACACGATATGTACACCTGAGAGGAATATTGTGGTCCTCTTTGTTGCAGGTATAAGATGTTGGTTCATGTTCGAACACACACCAATGAAAAGCCACACCACTGTTACAAATGTGACAAGAGCTTCAGTCGGGCCGAGAACCTTAAGATACATGCTCGCTCTCACACAGGTACTTTATAAACACTCCCCAAGCTCGCTTCTAATCACTTAGGAGAGCACTCATTGGTCAGGTATACACCACCCTGAAGAACATATTTTGGTCTGGTATAAATGAACATACATTCCCATGTGAGGTATGAAGAACACTCATTGGTCAGGTATTAACAAACATACATTCCAATGTTAGGTATGAAGAACACTCATTGGTCAGGTATAAATGAACATACATTCCCATGTGAGGTATGAAGAACACTCATTGGTCAGGTATTAACGAACATACATTCCAATGTTAGGTATGAAGAACACTCATTGGTCAGGTAACAATGAACATACATTCCAATGTTAGGTATGAAGAACACTCATTGGTCAGGTAACAACGAACATACATTCACATGTAAGGTATGAAGAACACTCATTGGTCAGATATCAACGAACATACATTCACATGTAAGGTATGAAGAACACTCATTGGTCAGATATCAACGAACATACATTCCCATGTAAGGTATGAAGAACACTCATTGGTCAGGTAACAACGAACATACATTCCCATGTAAGGTATGAAGAACACTCATTGGTCAGATATCAACGAACATACATTCCCATGTAAGGTATGAAGAACACTCATTGGTCAGGTAACAACGAACATACATTCCCATGTAAGGTATGAAGAACACTCATTGGTCAGGTAACAACGAACATACATTCCAATGTTAGGTATGAAGAACACTCATTGGTCAGGTAACAAATGAACATACATTCCTATGTAAGGTATGAAGAACACTCATTGGTCAGGTAACAACGAACATACATTCCCATGTAAGTAAGATATGAAGAACACTCATTGGTCAGGTATTAACGAACATACATTCCAATATTAGGTGTGTATAGTAAGAGCTTGTTTAAAATATTTTGGCCTCTCTTGCCATTCAGACACTGTAAATAAAACAATGGGAGCATTGACGGACCCATGGCCTGGCCTTGCTCAGGGGCTATGAAGTGTCAGCGGAGTTTACTTGGCAGATTTTCAATATGGACCTGTCTTGTGTGCAGGTGAAAGGCCCTATGTGTGTCCTGTGCCTGGTTGCGGAAAGGCCTACTCCAACTCGAGTGATCGCTTCAAACATACAAGGACTCACTCAGTGGACAAACCTTACTGCTGCAAGATACCAGGATGCCCCAAGAGGTACACTGACCCCAGCTCGTTGCGAAAACACATCAAGACCTATCGACACATTAAGGAGGGTGAAGAGAGGAACACGGAGGTCTCATCTGTGGTCATGGAGAAACAAGCAGAGCCGCATGGTGTCTCCAAACAGTTTGATGGGGAAGATAGACTCAGGGGGCCTAACATAGACTGTTCTCAGTCCTCAGGATGGAGTCCCATACAGTGCTACTGGGAGAACGGGGTACAGAACTTTCCTCCACTCATCTCCGAAGACTCGAGCTATGGCCGAGAGGCCCGCTTGTTCCACTCCTGGATCCACTCGGACCTGTCTGCTTTGTCCCGCTCCCTGCCTTGGGGACTGAGTCTGTGGGGGCACCCAGTTCTACAGAGTGGTGACCCCACGAAGGAGAGTAGGGCAGAACTTCACTCAGAGTCAAGCAGCAGTTGTAGTGACGAGGGTATAGAGAACCAAGAGCTGCCACTAGATCTGACGATGCACAGGTCCAGCACCATGACGTAACAGCATCATCAGATGAACACACTTTTTCTGTCACTCTTTTGTTTCACTTCCTCCTCACTTTCAGATAAAAGACTGAAATATGTCAGGTTTCATCACTAAGATTAAAATGAATGTAAAACTGTTCATCTGAAACAACTCTCAAGTTAAATACAAAAACAACAATACCAACAGTTCTCATTTTGCCCACACTACACGAGTGCTGAGTGCCATGGCAGGCGACAAAGTTTCAAACATCTATGTTAACGTTCATTCGTGGATATTAAAGTAGTCTAAGATGCTAAAGGCTTGTGAGAAATAGTAATATTTTCATTAGATGTATCTGAAATCAAACATTTCACAAATTTAGATTTTCATTTTACCCCTCAATACTGAATCTCAAATTTAGATTTTCACCTTATAAAACATGGTAAACTTTACTACATGAATTATTAAGTTTGAGAGGAAACCTGTAGACTTGCAGCTTACTGGTTCATTAAGTTCCTTACATTTGACAGGAAACATGACAGCTTGCAGCTTATTGGTTCATTAAGTTTCTTACATTTGACAGGAAACATGACAGCTTGCAGCTTACTGACTCATTAAGTTTCTTACATTTGACAGGAAACATGACAGCTTGCAGCTTACTGGCTCATTAAGTTCCTTACATTTGACAGGAAACATGACAGCTTGCAGCTTACTGGCTCATTAAGTTTCTTACATTTGACAGGAAACATGACAGCTTGCAGCTTACTGGCTCATTAAGTTCCTTACATTTGACAGGAAACATGACAGCTTGCAGTTTACTGGCTCATTAAGTTTCTTACATTTGACATGAAACCTGACAGCTTGCAGCTTACGGTCTCATTAAGTTCCTTACATTTGACAGGAAACATGACAGCCTGCAGCTTACTGGCTCATTAAGTTTCTTACATTTGACAGGAAACATCACAACCTGCAGCTTACGGTCTCATTAAGTTCCTTACATTTGACAGGAAACATGACAGCCTGCAGCTTACTGGCTCATTAAGTTTCTTACATTTGACAGGAAACATCACAACCTGCAGCTTACGGTCTCATTAAGTTCCTTACATTTGACAGGAAACATGACAGCCTGCAGCTTACTGGCTCATTAAGTTTCTTACATTTGACAGGAAACATCACAACCTGCAGCTTACGGTCTCATTAAGTTCCTTACATTTGACAGGAAACATGACAGCCTGCAGCTTACTGGCTCATTAAGTTTCTTACATTTGACAGGAAACATCACAACCTGCAGCTTACGGTCTCATTAAGTTCCTTACATTTGACAGGAAACATGACAGCCTGCAGCTTACTGGCTCATTAAGTTTCTTACATTTGACAGGAAACATGACAACCTGCAGCTTACGGTCTCATTAAGTTCCTTACATTTGACAGGAAACATGACAGCTTGCAGTTTACGGTCTCATTAAGTTTCTTACATTTGACAGGAAACATGACAGCCGGCAGCTTACTGGCTCATTAAGTTGCTGACATGACATAAAGCTACAAGTGGGGGGCTAGTTGGGCCCCTCGATTTCATTACCTGGGTATAACGTCGGTGCACTAACTAAAATGTCCTGGGTTTGATTCATGTGTCCATCTGTTAGTTTTAAACTGTATTTAATCTGGCATCGGCCTTAATACTACAGGACTATTTTTATTTGAAAATCAAATTACCTGCCATTGAAAGACTCAGCTTGTAAAGTGAATATTAATCAAGCTCCGCTGGCAGGTATTATTTTAACTAGTCTCAAGCCAATCACAAATATGTTTTTGTGTATATTTTAATTTTTTAAACATATACTTTCATTTAAGTACCACAACTGTGTTTATTATTTGAGCATTTATGTTATTTATATATTTTATTTGTTTAGTAATGAATATTTTCGGTATTTATTTGTATTATTTTTGTGATAAATATGTTTGTTTTGTACTATTCAAATAGTGATATCAGGTTTAATTACTACACTCCAGTTTTCATAAGGACCTTATATGACACTAGATCTACTTTCCTGTATTCATATGTCAAGTCATGTGAACTGCATCTGTCACTTGCGATAGATATTATCAATACATATAAAATACCAAAAATAATACTCATATTGTAAAATATTATCAATGTTGATTGTAATAAACAATGTTTGTATTTAATAAAAGAGACTGCCCACTAAAATGGACTATAAAAATACTTAAGGACTGTTAATAAATATTTTAAATGATTTCGACAGGTAGACATCATCATCAACAACTGTTTCCAGCCTGTAGTGGGTCAATTTAGTAAACAAGCTTAGAACAGGGTCTGGCTGGGAGTTAAAGGGTTGATAATCTGGTCAGCAAGCTTGGAACAGCGTCTGGCTGGGAGTGAGAGGGTTGATAGACTGGTCAGCAAGCTTAGAACAGGGTCTGGCTGGGAGTTAAAGGGTTGATAATCTGGTCAGCAAGCTTGGAACAGGGTCTGGCTGGGAGTGAGAGGGTTGATAGACTGGTCAGCAAGCTTGGAACAG
>CABEEJ010004622.1:15014-31202 GCA_901482245.1 Timema douglasi
TCCTCTCTGTCCAATGGCAGCAGTGTAGTGTGTGAATTGTGCTCCTCTCTGTCCAGTAACAGCAGTGTAGTGTGTGAATTGTGATCCTCTCTGTCCAGTAACAGCAATGTAGTGTGTGAACTGTGCTCCTCTCTGTCCAATGACAGCAGTGTAGTGTGTGAATTGTGCTCCTCTCTGTCCAGTAACAGCAGTGTAGTGTGTGAATTGTGATCCTCTCTGTCCAGTAACAGCAATGTAGTGTGTGAATTGTGTTCCTCTCTGTCCAATGACAGCAGTGTAGTGTGTGAATTGTGCTCCTCTCTGTCCAGTAACAGCAGTGTATAGTGTGAACTGTGTTCTTCTATGTCCAGTGACAGCAGTGTAGTGTGTGAATTGTGTTCCTCTCTGTCCAATGACAGCAGTGTAATGTGTGAACTGTGTTCCTCTATGTCCAGTGACAGCAGTGTAGTGTGTGAATTGTGTTCCTCTCTGTCCAACGACAGCAGTTCAGTGTGTGAACTGTGTTCTTCTGTCCAGTAACAGCATTGTAGTGTGTGAACTGTTTTATTGTATGTCCAGTGACAGCAGTGTAGTGTGTGAATTGTGTTCCTCTCTGTCCAATGACAGCAGGGTATAATGTGAACTGTGCTCCTCTCTGTCCAGTGACAGCAGTGTATAGTGTGAACTGTGTTCTTCTGTCCAGTAACAGCAGTCTAGTGTGTGAATTGTGCTCCTCTCTGTCCAGTAACAGCAATGTAGTGTGTGAACTGTGCTCCTCTCTGTCCAATGACTGCAGTGTAGTGTGTGAATTGTGCTCCTCTCTGTCCAGTAATAGCAGTGTAGAGTGTGAACTAGTTATCTAGAACTACAGAGGCTGTGCTAAATCGATATCACATCATAAACAATATCAAAGTGTTGAGAAACCCAGTATATTATTTCTACCCCACCATAGTGGAAAAAAGCAACAATCAAATTTTATTATTTTAAATACAAAAATAATACATATTCATCAATTATCACTATAATTCACTGGTATTGGTTATGTTGCTGAAAATAAGTGATCGTTTCTTCGTTTGTCAAATTGACAACATACATTTCTAACAATAAAGTATTAAATCTTAGAAAAATAAAACAAATCAAAATTGATATTAATATCATAAGAAATATTAGTGAATAAATCTCAAGTTTCAGTCAAAACAAATGTTTGTCAAATTGAGGCACATGCCCAGATTGGTTGAATAAAAAACTAAATAAAATATGATTGTATAAACGATATAATAACAGAATGTGGATGATCAAAGTATAATAAATAACTTATTAGAGACAACATGTGTTGTTCTGCCAATGTGTACGACATAAACTCCAGTAATAATTAGTTGTTGGTCAAATCGTGTAAATTGAAAAAATGATGGAAATGTGTGATACGTTGTACATTCAGCCAATACTCTATGTGAATTACCCAGGCACAAAACAGTCAATAGAATAATTTGAACATTTACAACAGTTTATCTATATTCACTTTATCTGCTTTTAAAACTGACTAGGTGATGATTAAGAATGTTACATTGTTTTTAATAACATCACAATTTGTAGTGGACGCAAATTTAAACATATAGCAAAAGATTTTTTATTTTCAACAATTGTTTGCTCATAAAATATAATTTACTGGCATTAAATTAATTTTTACATTTGATATTGTTTCTTTAATAAGCACAGATTTTTTTGAGAGAGGACGTGGAAGAAATATTTTCGCTGATAGTAGAAATGGGTCGGTTCCAGTTCTTTACTTAGGGATTGGAAGCAGTTCTCAATATTTAGCAAAATCAGCTTTGAAAAAACTATTAAGTTATATATTTATATATAATAAAATTAATAAAGTTTACCTTCATTAATTTTAGTATGGACATTTAACATGGCTGTCAATTTATCATCATGAAAAAAGGAAGCCCCAATGTCACCATTGCTGCATTTTCTGACCTTGTAGGGAATTGAACTGTGGATCCTTATATCAATAGGCAGACATAATACTGATGCAGCTAAAGAGTCTGACGGAAATAATGGAGTCAGAACTGGTTAAAAGTTGGAATACTCCATCGCTAGCTAAACTCTTCATTGTTTCCTTGAGTTTTGTTTTGTCAGGTTGGTAGCTCTTAACTGCATCTCACGTCCCCTCTCAGCTCATACAAGGAGCAAACCCTTACATAGAACCCTCCAGCAGTCAGTTCTCTGCTCAGAAGCTTTGTGCTGCCTCTTTTCCTCACATGATCAATCACAGTAAGTTACAAATTAATTGTATGTTTGTACATCTTAATTCATTGTTTTGTTTGTAGTTTTTATATATATACAGCAGTTGGAGACGGAGTTATGGAAAAACAACAAAATATATAAATACACCTGTATCCTAGTACCTCCTAATATATTCTCTTTGCAGGAGGGGTTATCAGCATTTTGGATCATATTTCAAATGTGTGATGAAATACTCATACCCTGACAGCTTTAGCATTACGTGAAGGATACATTTCTAACACGACCGGAACTCGAACCAGCCCTTCAAAGATGGTTGTTTGTCATTGTGTGAGAGCTTAAACCAACAATGGAAGGAGGGGAAAGAACCGACTTTTCAATCAGCCCAAAGATGTTAGTATTATCTGAATTGTTAAAAAAGTAACATTTGGAAGTGTTTGATAGAGAATATTTAAAATAACCTTGGACATTTTGTTTGGCCAGTTCTCATTTATAGCACTTCACTGCCGAGTTGAAAATGTCTAGTAATCTTCTTTACAGTATTCAGTAGTCAGTGTTTACAACCCGACATGGTATTTCCAAATTTGTCTTTACGAGTAGCACGCCTCATGATGAGTAGAACACATATATAAGAGTACAATTCTTCAAACCAAGACAACCTATTAAAATATTCCGCAGCTGCGAATAGAAACTTAATTTGATTAAAAAAAATAGTATAAAACAGTTTTTATTCACAGATAAATAACAAATCATACAAAGAAAAAAAATCAATAATTTTAAAGTTTAAAAATCGATAATTGTAAAAGTTGTATTTCTTAAACAAAACAAAAAGTGTTGTTTATATTGTAGCCCAAGTGATAACATTAAAAATAACCTGATTTAACAAATTGTTAGTGACAAAAATATTAATTAGATTTATATTTAAATTGTACACTTGATCAATAAAACAAATTTACTCAATGGAAACAGATTGTTAACTAAAGCATACTTTGTCCTACAAATACAAGTTTTAAGTACACAGCAAGTATTTTCCCTCCTTGACATCACAATAGAAATATTCATGGTTTAATTCAGGAGAGGCAAAAAGGCGAGTTAAACAACCAGAAATGAGACAGGTAATACAGAGATTGTATTGTGGTGTGGTTTTCTCTAGTCTTTATTAGAAAACAGTTATATCATATTTTAAAATATTCTACAAAATTAAAAATTATTTATTTCAAAATGAAAAACTTAAGATGGTTGAATTTTCAACTCTTTAAAAATGTAAATTTTAGTTAACATGAAAAAAGGAATTTTTAAAGTTTTTTTTAAGGCTTGGTGCAAATGACAAAATGATATTTTGTTTGTCATCTCTATTACTTCACAAACAACAAACAAACATGTATTTAGTAAATTAATTATATTAGTATAGTTATTGTTTCCTTTTTTGTGATTTTGTTACCCTCTCAACTACACAAGTCTATTTAATTCCCCCAACCAATTGCTTAACTCTGGAGTCGCAGTAGTAAGTTGGAAGGAATGAGCATTGTCGATTTCTTACGACAATGTCGTTGCGACACCTTACGTTCAGTCAATCAGAAACTAAGATGGTTGGACTACTGAAATCAGTTAAAATGAATACTATTTATTTAATCTAGGAAAATAGTTTGTATGAATAAAAATAAATTATTTGAAAACGTGAATATGACTTTGAATTTGTAGTCATAGTCAATGCTGATATTTGTGTGCTCTTTGCCTGGATTATTTTTTCATGATAGTTTTGTGGAAGCTTTTACTGTTTCAAAAATGAATTTTCATTGAGTTTGTCAAGCAATATCTGTCTTTTTGTGACAAAAAGATCCTCTTTACAAAGACTCATAAAAAAAGATCCTACAATGGACCCAAGCCGCTCAAACTGCCACTGAAGTTAACCAAAAGCAAATCGTGGATATGTATTTCAGTTTTTGGTGATAGGTGGTAGTATTTTTAAATTTATTTGAAATTATTTGTCTTGCTACAACCAAAACTGAAGTAACATAAATTGAAACCGTCTGGTTTATTTATTGGTTGAAATGAGAGGTTACGACAATCCATTTTATATATCATGACACGTCTTACGACTGCAACTCCTTCTTCGACAAGCAGGTGTGACAGGTTGTAGACGAGCCATAAGAGAAACCTCTTTTTACTTTGTGAGGTATTTTGTTATATTTGGAAGAAGGCATTGGAAAGAGGGAAGAAACATATAGAAGGGAACAAACACAATATTGATTTTACAAAGAAAAGAAGAACACAATTCACACTTAACATTGGTGCCTCTTAAAGAGGCAACCATTACTTCTTTGTCCAGTGGCAGCAGTGTAAAGTGGGAACTGTGTTCTTCTCATCGTAAAAGCTTATGGTGTTTATTTATTTTATATGTTTCTTTCCAATTTTCCTTTACCTTCTTCCAAGTACATAATATTTAAAGTCAAGGTATTCATAATTTTAAGTGAGATAATCTTTTGATATGTTTACGAATGTCAAATCTATTGAATACCTATGATTTGAATCTCTAGACAAAGCCACTAGCCTGATTCCTGCTGTAAAATGAAGGCACATTTTGACACATTTCCTGAATCTTGTATCTAATGTCCCGGTCCTGGACACCAAGCTTTAACAGGCAACTTCTTCGAGAGTTTACTTTGAACCTGAAGAAGTTGCCTGTGGCAGTGAAACTTTGTATAATCCAGCATCGGACACTCCTAATTTAAACCATGGTTTAGCCTAGTGCTCTATTCCAAATAGTTATATTTAATAATTGTTTCATCTAAAAATAAATTAAAATATAGGAGCTCAAAAGCTCTAAAAGGCATTTTCTTTTATTACAAAAAAAGGGCAGGCTTATTTGCTGGTTGCAGAGATACTTTTTAAAGACGTCTCTCACAAGAATTATTATAATTAATTACCAGAAGTAAAGAAAAGTCTGAACAAGAACGAGTCACGCCTTAGAGAGCACCACCTGCCGCCCGCACGGCTCGATAGACCCCTATCTAAATAGACTCCCTTTCTGAGTCAAAATATACAACACATGAGAAATATTTTGGTGGAAATTTGAGAAACTTTATCTTCCACCTAGGCCCTAAAGTATGTACTATGAACAAAATAAATAAGTTACAATATTAAAAACACTTAATAATATAGTTCCTTGGGCATGCAATGTTGAAATGTAATTTTGTTATATTTGTTTTAAATATTTCAAGATGAAGTTCACAGTTCAGTAAATTTTGTCCTTAATAACTTTCCTAAACTCTGACTTGACCTTGATACTAATATTGTATTTTTATTGTATATCTTGGAATTTAATTGGACCACAGTTTTATTTTTTAACTCCTCACACAGAACTTTAGATTGCAGCCGCCTTTCTCGACATCCCAGCACCAAACAGCAAATTCTTATAAAAATAGATTTCAAAGTTGATATTTTTATTTTATTTGTTTTTTCTAAACCAGTCACTGGTATTCCTGAGATCTTTTAAAAAACTATTATAAAGGTACATAGAAAAATTAGATTAAAATAATTTCCTTGCATATAATTTGTATCAGTGAGACTTTTTACTTTTCGTTTATTTGTGTGTGATATATTTATTTCGTTCGTTGGTAGAAATGAACAGCTAAATTTCGTACGAGAAACAAAAGAGTTAAGTTATAATTATATCATGTCTGCTGAACATAGCACATGGCTCCAGTCAATTAATCACACATAGTTCTAGTCGATCAATCGCCTGTAGTGTCAGTCGATTAATCACACATAATTCCAGTTGACCAACCACTCATAGTTCTAGTCAATTAATCACACATTGTTCCAGTCGATCAAACACATAGTTCCATTTGATCAATTGCCTGTGGTTCCAGTCGATCAATCACACAGTCCCAATTGATTCATCCCGGGTGGTTCCAGTCAATTAAGCATACATAGTGTCAGTCGATCAATCCCATGTGGTTCTAGTTGATCAATCACATGTAGTTCCAAGGCACACGCTCATCTGAAAATGGTTTCATCCCATTGGTCCACGCGATATATCCGATGATGAAGACGGTGCTATAAGGCTCACAACATATCACGCTCCTGAACAGTCTATCTCGACAATATCCTTGGGGACATCCACAAACTGGTAGACGAGACGTTGTCCGTCCACCTTGGCAAGGATCCCTCTCTGGTAGTAATACCTACAACACAAGGACAGGTCTAGTGTTTAGATGTTTGGAAGGAAGAGATTATCTGTGTCAGATGGTGAGATTAGGAGACTACAGACAGAATAATAGAGAGAAAAGAGGATGTGTAATAGTGAGATTAGGAGACTACAGACAGAATAAGAAAGAGGGACAGATGAAATCAAGGATTGTTGTTATCGACACTTCATACACTGTCAGAAATTGCTTGTACCTTCTGGCTACAGGCCCTGGGACATATTATCACAATTACTAAGCCAATATCCAAGATTATAAAATAACTCTTCAAGGAAGGTGAATTAACGTTTATTTACATTCCGACTATATATTTATATGAGCGGCAACTATTGTAGTCATCAGATTCATAGGACCTACAACCACATTTGTAAACTAAAATAGGTGGCTACATACTTTAGATTTCAATCCCATGCACCAAGCACAGGGTCATCAGTACCAGGGAACATGTTTCGCATCCAACAACCAATTCAAACTAATATACACTAATAGTGTAGGTGAGATAAAGTTTACTCACCTGAGAGCCCGACCCATCGTCTCGTAGTTCATGTCTGGCTTGTTCTTGTGTAGTCCCCATAACCTGGACACAGCCTTGGAGTCAACCAGTTTGAACACTCCCTTTTCCCGGTTGGTCCATTTGATGTATCGAGGGCAGTAGTCCCTATCCTGGAGCAGCTTTAGCAGGAACTCCCAAAGGTACGTTGTTGAGCCTGGAACAATACACACACTGCTATACCACCCCGGGTGACTTTTACATCATCTCTCTGGTAATAAGAGTTTAGTATGCAATAACATCAAATGCGGGTGCAATTCTCACCTTCCCGGCTCTTCCTCTTGACAGCCCCGGGCTCGCCGTTCTTGGGCTTCTTCAGTTTCTTCTTGCCGGAGCTCCTGGGTTGGAATCCCAGCTCTAGCATGTACAGGTCATCACTGGACGTGGCTGGCTGGATGACGGAGGTGGCGATGGGAGGCCGTGGCGGAGAAGGGGCGGGAGGTGCGGCGAACTGTTGGGGGTGGTAGAGCTGGGCTACCGGCGACTGACCATAGCCGCCGTACCCTTCCGCTGCTGTCACAAACACAAATAACTTTCAATTATACCCACAAGTCCGGCTCATTAGTTCACTTTAGTGAATAATGTTTTCTGTGTGATCATTGTAGTGGCATGATCAAACTTTAATAAAAGAAAAGATTGAAGAATGTTTTCTGTGTGTTCATTGTAGTTACATGATCAAACTTTATTCAGAAATTTCAAATTAGTCTTTGGTTTATTCTACAATAAAACAGCAATCTTACATTTTGAAAACCTTTCAAAATTATGTGATTCAATTTAACAAGATACAAGAGTGATAGTGGAAATGTGGAATATTAATTGTATTTTTCCCTTTCCCTCAAAGTAATATGAATAAATAATAATAATAATAATAAATAAATTGTTCAGGAACTAGTTGTAATTCTACAATTTAATTTTATTGCAATTCGCTTTGTAATTTTTGTCAATTATAAATTACTTTCTATTCCAACACAAACCTATCTAGAATATGTATGATTGAGTGACCGAGATGAGGCACGAACAAGTACTTTGATAAGGTTTAATAATATTGTGTGAACCTTTGACAAGTGTTGGCTGCTCGCCAGGCAAACAACATCCCTGACCAATCTAAGTGGCCGCCGCTCGATAAAGATATGCAACCTTGAATGAGGTCAAGACCCTGTCGGCCGCGCTTAGCAGTTCCAAAACACATCACGAGATAGCGCCACTATGCACGTCTTGGAAACTTTTTTTTTTTACTATTCCGTCTACTTTGGCTTGATGAATGCATCGTTTTCGCAAACACCGCATGCCCCAGGACAATATTGTTAATATTACCGGATATGCATAAATACGATTAATTAAAGTTTTGGAGAATTTACACCTCAACAAGTCCCCCATCGGAATAAAGATACACGCGTGTATAAAATAGGATGTAGATATAAAGAAATAAATCAGCACAGTATTTCTGGAGTAGCAGTAGTAAGTTGGAAGGAATGAGCATTGTCGATTTCTTCCGACAATGTCGTTGCGACACCTTACGTTCAGTCAATCAGAAACTAAGATGGTTGGACTACTGAAATCAGTTATAAGAGTGCCCACCCCAAGATATTTAAAGAAGGCTCCAAAAGCAACCCTCTACCCCCTCCAAATACAAAAGAAAGATACAGCGCTGGCAAATGAGAGCATAGCTTTTCTGCATTCCAATTTTCACGTTGCTTTGAATAAAATTGTATTGATACACAGCGTATAGCCCGAATGGGTTGTAAGACGCGGTGCTAAATAATAATGTATTGATACAGTTCAGATAATTATGGTTGTATATAAGTATTGGTAGGCATTATTGTGTATTTGATATACAACATTTGCACAGGAATAATATCTGCTGAAATCAACAAGATAATGGAATGAAGGCGGGAGAAGTTAGTACCAGTGGTAGAAAAGGAGCGCGCTAGTTTCACTTTCGTCGCTACGCTACCGTGCTTGGTAGCTAATAGTTCCCGGTCTGGTCGCTAGGGGCGCGGCGGTTCAAGGCCGTAGGGGCGGGGCTATCACGGTGTCAGTGGTCGCAGCTCTTTCTGCAGATACAACATGCTATGCTGCAGCCATTTCCGCCAGCCCGGGCGAAAACACGTAACACCTTCACTGTATTTATGTTACCAGGATTAGCCTGTGGAGAAATCTACAGCAGTTTGTCGGACAATGTGTTTAAAATTATTACAAAAGTAAGCTACCCATAACATTTCATGTCAATTTAACATTTAAAGAAAGAACACGTAAAACAGATGCAATTATCGCCATATAATAAATATTATGTACTGATAGAAATTCGCGGGCTCACATTATTAATTTTTTTTAATGCATTCCGTGATCATCAGCGCAATTAAATGACCTGTAATCCCCTGGCAATAAGTTTAATTCTTCATCATTGGTGTATTGGTGACACCAAATTAAACATTTTTATGAGCGTTCTAAATACTATTCACAAAGTGTTGTACTTGAATTTGTGTTAATAATGCTTTATATTATATAATAACAAATTCATTGAAATAATGCATTAACATTTTTACTTATTGTCAGTGGCTTGCATCAAGACATTTAGTTTCGCATAATTGATAATATCAATAAACGTCCAAACTCATACCTATACCTACTTGCGAGTGCGTATTATTGAACCACGCTTAGTTAGACCTACTTGCGAGTTTAAAATTGAACCGCGCTCTTAGACCTTGCGAGTTTATTATTGAACCGCGCTCTTGTCTAGAACTACTTGCGAGTTTATTATTGAACCACGCTCTTAGTTAGACCTACTTGCGAGTACTTATTATTGAACCACGCTCTTGTCTAGACCTACTTGCGAGTTCTTATTATTGGATCACGCTCTTAGTTAGACCTACTTGAGAATGCTTATTATTGGATCACGCTCTTAGTTAGACCTACTTGAGAATGCTTATTATTGGATCACGCTCTTAGTTAGACCTACTTGCGAGTTCTTATTATTGGATCACGCTCTTAGTTAGACCTACTTGAGAATGCTTATTATTGAACCACGCTCTTAGTTAGACCTACTTGAGAATGCTTATTATTGGATCACGCTCTTAGTTAGACCTACTTGAGAATGCTTATTATTGGATCACGCTCTTAGTTAGACCTACTTGAGAATGCTTATTATTGAATCACGCTCTTAGTTAGACCTACTTGCGAGTTCTTATTATTGGATCACGCTCTTAGTTAGACCTACTTGAGAATGCTTATTATTGGATCACGCTCTTAGTTAGACCTACTTGAGAATGCTTATTATTGAACCACGCTCTTGTCTAGACCTACTTGCGAGTTTATTATTGAACCACGCTGGCACGCGCGGTCACTATTGGACTCTTCCAACTGTACTATTTTAGAAACTCCGCGCGCTTTCATCTCCTGTTTGTTTGCACTTGACATTCATTTTCTTCTTCCTCAATATTGTTCCCCCACCACGGATAAGCAAGCGAGAGGAAGCACAGAGAGAATCCAGACGATGGAACGACCATCACGCCATCTGGGAACACATGATGTGAAAAGAACTGAAGGTCAGCGGGCAGAGTGAACATTTCCTGGTCATTGGCATCGCCCGAGCTCTGTGCGTCACTTGGTTGGGGGGAGGGGGGTTCAAGGTAACGCGCCGCCGCCCGTATACCTACAGCAACAAGTGCAAGGCACAATATCGACCTTTGTCTGGAATACGGAAATATCGGTGTTTGTTACACGGCATCTGTAAGGAACAGAATTAAGTTTCAAGCCAGCAGCGACCACAAAGAACCATGACTATTTCGTACCCGCTATCAAAATGCTCAAACAACATAAAGGGCAATATTCGAGTGAAATGAATAATTTATAAAACGCATATCTGCAAGTATACTTGTAGCGCGTGTAGGTATTCAGTAACACCAGTCACTAATTGTTATTCAAACGGATTATTTTGATAATCTATCTTGAGGCATTGTTGATCGTAGGTAAAGTAAGTTTACTGAACCATCGTGCACAAGATGTTACAGACACTGTTAAAGTTAGGAATTATTTTAATGCCGCCGTTAACTAGTGTTTTATAGGCTTCTAATCCCGTTCAAGAGATGTATTGTAGCAATCCCTTAGGTACAATTCTTCGCTGTTATTTTTTACCCTTTTCAATAAAATTATGTATTTTAAGTCAATGAACAATTCATCGCTGTTCAAGTCTTCTAGATTCAAGTTTACACTTATGTTTATTTTGGAAAGCTGTCCCTTATAATAAATGTCGCCATCATTCGTGTACGCCTTAAAATTACAAAGGAGCTCAAAGCGTTTTTTTTTTTAGCTGTTTCGATATTTGAAAAACAGCTTGAAATGTCAGCCGACAGTTTAAAGAGCGACGCATTTCTTGCTGAGTGCAGTGTCGTCAGCATTCTCCCCTGACACCGTACGTTTCCTTCTTATTCGTGTTGTGGTATTAACACCCCACTCCGTATCTGCTCTGCCTTAGTAACGGACATAGCTCATTCCTCCAATCGCTTCATTTGTCCGTCAGCGTCTACACAGGTATCAATGTTTGATTAAAGCTAATTCCTTATGTATGCAAGAATTTTTGGAATTTGTCGATAAAATAATGAATCTCTGTAGCTGTTCACTCGCGAACTAAGGGTTCGGCCGGACTGACAAGCGAGCGAGTGAGCGCGTGATATCAAATAGCTCTCGATGGCTGTTGACAAGGAGGCAAAGGTTCGAATCTTGGCTCAGTGAACTGAGGGTGGGTTTTGACAAGTGATTTATTATTGCGGCTTTCTCATCCTCTCTCCACGCTAATGTTGATTCTTGTTAGTAAAAACCCACTTTGATTATAATATTGAAGTATTTTAACATATCAAATATATATAAAGAGAGAGAGAGAGGTATGGTTTATGATCTTACCAATTAAATCAGGCTATTAGTAGCAAGAGTGCCAAAGCTATCAATAGTAATAAAAATATCAAAATGATAAGTTTTCTTAGCACTCAATGAACCAACAAACAATATATTGCCTAGCGCCTGTAAACTAGACTGTACTCCAGTCTGGCCACCTCTCATTACAACCAATGTGTTCTATTTTATATTTTAGTCGCTCGCCGTCCTCGTCCTCTTAAGAAAGAGGCAGAGAAGTTTCCAAAACGAGACGGTGAACGCAACTAAAGCCGCTCGCACAACATTCAAAATACCATTAAATTTGGTGTTTGCCATAGTGATAGTTGAATGAAAACATGTATCCATTATTCCAGGTTAATTGCTTATTTATTTATGGAAATAAGAAAAAAATTGTCATAATTTTTCTTTCATATCGAAATGAAGTTCCTAATAATATTTTTTTATTTTCAACGAAATTATGTTTTAGCTAAACGAAATAATAAATATTTTTAAGCCTACGCTCAATTTGGCCCCTCCTCCTTAGCTACGCCCCTGAATTGTAGCAAAGGGAGCTTCAAAGACTATCAATGGTAACTTTGAGATGTAGTGTTATAAGTAAGGATAATATATATTGATATGAAAATATATATTCATTTACTAAACTTGTCTTCCATTTTTTACAGATAATAGTGAAAAGACCTGCCGCGGTGGCGTTGTTGGCTAACGCGCGAGTCGTGTTTAGCTCGACTGCTGAGGACGGGGAGATCGAGGTTCGAATCTCGGTCGGGTGAACTGGGGGTGAGTTTTTCCTAAATGGTTTTCCACTCTCCCTCCACACAAATGCGGGTTCACTTCCTCTAATTAAATCTTCCCAATTCCTAATCCATAAGCGTAATTAGTACTTAAAGCGTATAGCCCGAATGGGTAGTAAGACGCGGTGCTAAATATTATTATTAATAGTGAAAAGTGACAAAGACCAGTCATCTTAATACCACCGCCCAGAACCATGCAAGCCGATATATCGAGCTTTCGATAAACACGTTGCAATATATCGATATGTTAAGTAAATATTTCCATTCTTAATATCCGTGTGTTTGTAGACGGTGCTGCCCCTAACGGCATTTGGCACGAGATCGATAGGGATGTAGTTGATAACAGACTGTGAGGGAAAGGTAGTTGATAACAGACTGTGATGAGGAGGTAGTTGATAACAGATTGTAAGGAGGAGGTAGTTGATAACAGACTGTGATGAGGTAGTTGATAACAGACTGTGATGAGGAGGTAGTTGATAACAGACTGTGATGAGGAGGTAGTTGATAACAGACTGTGATGAGGAGGTAGTTGATAACAGACTGTGATGAGGAGGTAGTTGATAACAGACTGTGATGAGGAGGTAGTTGATAACAGACTGTGATGAGGAGGTAGTTGATAACAGACTGTGATGAGGTAGTTGATAACAGACTGTGATGAGGAGGTAGTTGATAACACACTGTGATGAGGAGGTAGTTTATAACAGACTGTGATAGGAGGTAGTTGATAACAGATTGTGAGGAGGAGGTAGTTGATAACAGACTGTGATGAGGAGGTAGTTGATAACAGATTGTGAGGAGGAGGTAGTTGATAACAGACTGCGATGAGGAGGTAGTTGATAACATACTGTGATGAGGAGGTAGTTGATAACAGATTGTGAGGAGGAGGTAGTTGATAACATACTGTGATGAGGAGGTAGTTGATAACAGATTGTGAGGAGGTAGTTGATAACAGACTGTGATGAGGAGGTAGTTGATAACAGACTGTGAGGAGGAGGTAGTTGATAACAGACTGTGAGGAGGTAGTTGATAACAGACTGTGATGAGGAGGTAGTTGATAACAGACTTGAGGAGGAGGTAGTTGATAACAGACTGTGATGAGGTAGTTGATAACAGACTGTGAGGAGGAGGTAGTTGATAACAGACTGTGATGATGAGGTAGGTGATAACAGACTGTGAGGAGGAGGTAGTTGATAACAGACTGTGAGCGGGAGAAGCAACATTCTCCCTATAACATTGTATCAACTTATTCAATATTTTGTCTGAAATCTTGTTGCGATCAACATTTCACTTTATTATAGGTTTTATTTTATAAATATTAGAACAATAATATCCATCAAATGTGTGAGCTGCAGATCAGATGACTTAACGTATGAATAGATAACTGACAAAATGGTTTTAGTTAGTAAGTTGTGTAACTATCGTTCCGCTGTTAGTTTCTTCAACTAAATATGAGTGAATCAGTGGTGCCAACACATTATCAAAATACCGCTATTATTGATTCACCCTAAGCTGAGACCTGATGTAAACAAACTCACGTGGAAGTATGTGCTCTGATTTGCTACTGAATGGATTTCAATAGTATTCTCCCACTAAATATTCCCTTCTTTGTTTTGTATTAAACTTGTTTTAAAATAACATTAGAAAATTATTATAACTAAAATTATCCCTTCATTTGATTTACAAATTGCCTATTTAAATATTGCACTGGTGTTCCACCGATCCCTTATGTCCTTCGCGTAGTGATATGGGAGTGTTTGTTTACTTCCGGTCCCAGGTTATGATGAACCAATAATAGTGTAGACCTAAATAGAACTAGATTTTATAATGTTCGATCAAATAAAACATATGAACTAAGGCCTGTTAGCATATAAAATACAAGTTTAATCTACAAACTTTCTGCACTTGAATATTAATTGGAGTGGTTAAGCCTCGCTATCAAAATATATTTCAAAGACGCTTTTTATAATACAATTAAAACAAGTATCAAAGTTTGCATGCATTACAATGTTTTCTTATATACTTTTTGCTAAAGTTGTTGACTATAAAATATACCTAATTAAATCTTTAAAAACTACTCATAAAATATTATTTTTACATTCGCTTTACATTTGACGATGTGAACACCATCTCATTAAAAATATAGGAGTGCATTAGCATCAACAAATCTAATACAACGTATTCTCCTGCGACAGCGGGCCATTGCTCGCGGACTTTTTCCATACAGATGTAGGCCTACATGAAAACACGAGCATCGTTTTTGTTGATTCACCTGTCAAAACAAAACATTTCTCTGCTTATTTTAGTCAAGCAGAACCGAACAATGATCCAAAGATACGAGAACACCGATGCTGTGCCTAACCTGAATTACCCTCGCACCTCACAGTTTAAGTAACCCTAGCCACAAAAGTCGGAGTCAATACTTGATCAAAAATACCTGACGTTAGATTTAGATTGTTCCTAAATAATATTTAAGTACTTCAATTTTAAAAAAAACAGAGGTTATATTCTCATGGCTCAAAGAACTCTTCATAGTTAGGAGCGGTAGAACCAAGTCGTCATTTTCTTACTCTGCACCTTAATATCTTTAAATTTGAGAAAACACTCACACTAGAGTACAATTTTCATAGATAAGGCTAAAAAAAAACGTGATAAGATTTCCTTTCACGTCAAGTGATGTGATCTGCAGCCGTCACTTTAGATATTATATATTATCAATGGATACAAAATAACAATAACATCGAGCGCAACAAAACATGTTAGTATTTTATAACAAGCTCTTCTTGTGAAACTTGGACCACCAGAATAAAAACTATTGCAGATTGATTAAAAATATCAAAGAACCACGCCAGCCGCTATTTGGTTATTTTTGCCAACAACTGAATCTAGTTGTACGCATATTATGTTGGCAGCACTGCTCCCAAACCTGGAGTGGCCTTGTTCGGCTACAACCACGAGACAAGCATAACGAGCAGACTTCCGCCCGCAGGATAGAGCACTGCAACAACAGTTTGATGAGAGGACTTGGAGAGTAATCACACTACTTCTAGTAGGGGGACTTCCCTTCTAGCCCTTACAGTAGATATAGGCTGACTTCCCTTCTCCCTCTTACAGTAGCTACATGCTGACTTCCCTTCTCCCTCTTTCAGTAGCTACAGGCTGACTTCCCTTCTCCCTCTCACAGTAGCTACAGATTGACTTCGCTTCTCCCTCTCACAGTAGCTACAGGCTGACTTCCCTTCTCCTTCTTACAGTAGCTACAGGCTGACTTCCCTTCTCCTTCTTACAGTAGCTACAGGCTGACTTCCCTTCTCCCTCTTACAGTAGCTACAGATTGACTTCCCTTCTCCCTCTTACAGTAGCTACAGGCTGACTTCCCTTCTCCCTCTATCAGTAGCTACAGATTGACTTCCCTTCTCCCTCTTACAGTAGCTACAGGCTGACTTCCCTTCTCCCTCTTTCAGTAGCTACATGCTGACTTCCCTTCTCCCTCTTACAGTAGCTACAGGCTGACTTCCCTTCTCCCTCT
>CABEEJ010004622.1:34870-49252 GCA_901482245.1 Timema douglasi
CGTATGACGTGCTTAGTGGACTGGTTCAACGACACACTGACTTTCCCGAGCCCGACACAAGGTCAACACTCTCTGTCTCCGTCTGTCCCGTGGCGGGCACATCATCACTAGTGACTAGAGGAATTAGGTAGCCTACTACTTTCTAATGTTCATTTATTACTAGCCGCACAGGTAACACGTATATGTAGACCTAACAAAAAGGTAAAATGTTTAGGCATTGTACTTAAAATATATGTACCCCCATTTGCGCGGAGAGCGAGTGGAAAAAAACACCTTCAGTACACCCAGCCGGAATTTTAACCCCGATCTCCATCATCGGTGAGCCAGAGTAAATGGTTACTTTGATTCCATCTAGGCTGGGTTGTGACCCGGTCCTTTTTTTAAAAAAACGCTAGGGTCCCGTACGAGTCAAGGTGTTTGAACTAAGTTGTCAGTTCACGCGCGTGATTACATATAAAAACCTGTTAAACGCGTGGAACCAAAAGTGATGCGACCTTGTAATAGACGGACCATGATTATAGGTTAGGTTCGTTGTTTGAATGGGGCTCAAGTTGTGACGTCACAAATAAAACTCCGAACCTCGACCATGCATGGCGGTACAGTCCATGATAGATAGCACCACACACTAGCAGCTGAGAGCGCTGCCAACTGTCCCAACCAATATAACCTACCAGCTAGTATCGTCTGTTTAGCACACATGTATTCATGGGGCAATCTATCCCACAATGTTTGTGCTTTGAGGGAAAGTTCCCTTCAAAATATAATTTAGTTGATTGAAGTTTACTAGTGATAGATGTTAAATCAGCTGGCAACACTGTCCCACCTGACACTAGAGAGATGGCAACACCGTCCCCCCCTGACTAGTTGCTAGTTTACTCACGAGGTGCTCTGCCCGTGTAGTGTTGCGTGGTCCCTCTGGGGTGCGGCTGGTAGTAGGGCGCCAAGAACCCCCCGTGGACCGGGTGGGGGTGCTGGTACCCTCCAGGGTGATGGGGACTCTCAGGGGTTCGAGTCACTGTGGGGCACATCGACCAGACACGGGATTAACTACAATTTTTATGACGCGTTGTGAGTTGTGACCACACAGTCTAGGATAGCGCCATGAGACTCACCTGGTGTGGGTTGTGACCACACAGTCTAGGATAGCGCCATGAGACTCACCTGGTGTGGGTTGTAACCGAGCCTTGAGCTCGTCATTGGATGTATGTCCACTGCTGCTACTGTCCACATCAGACACTCCGGAGTCTGCCGGGCTGGGGGGAAGCGAACCTGCAACAATCGAGAATAACCACCATATTACTTGGCGTATGAATGTGTGTCAAGTAGACTGTGATCTTAACATGGGAGTGTAGGGAACTAATAGAAGTGTTTCTGGACATTTTATATCAAAACCTTTTTTGTCTAAAACAAATCATATATTGCTCCAATAGCAACGTTCAGTTTGATCTTCCTCACGTGGTGGTATCAACAGTTGTTGAATACCTGGCATGGACATGGCAGTATTTGATTACAAACTTTAAAATGAATAGAAGATATTGTCATTAAATTCTAGGTCTACCCTCGACATATATTCAACAATTGTTGATATAACCGCGTGAATAAAATAAAAATGAACGCTACTACTGGAGCAATATTTGATTTGTTTTGATTCAAAAGTGTAAAAACACTGGCCTTAGCTCGTGCCCTTTGCACTCCCACCTTAATAATAGCTAATACCGGGTATGTATATACATTCGACGCTAGTGATATTCCCGTGACACACACGACTTACACACTAATTAATGACCAAACACCAGCCCATGAATGCCATCAGCTATGTGATAGCTCCATTACTTTAAAGTCCTCCCTGGATAACAAACCAGATACTCCTATATCTATAGGAGGGAAGGTCCAGGTGGAGAAAACATCCCCCTCCCCCTTGTTTGACGGTGGACGCAATGTCGGGCAGCTGTGGAAATCTCTGAGGGAGTGCCGTGGCGAGCAGAGAAAAGGGTTCCATTTATCCAAATATGCGGAGAAAGGGGAACAACATTTTTGGTATAAAAAGCGTGTTTTTTTGCGATAATGACAGCTGCGAGCAGACTTTGCGTGTTTACGTCGCGTGTAGGGGTTGGTTGTTGTTCAATATTGCGCCAGCCAGGGAAGGTTTGTTATTGTCGGGCAGATGTCTGGGGGTCAACGCTCCCTTACCCCTTCTCTTCAGCGAACATCGAGGGACATCGTCCTCCTGTATGGTCCAGGTATAGGCCTCCCTCCACACACCGACACGTAGCGGTGTCTTACGTTACGTTTAAGAGTACCACGTGTTCAATCATGTTTCTAGTAAAGTCAACACAGCTATTTAGTACTTCATTTGTTTGTTTATGGTGTGCAGACTATAAATTGTTGCGTCTCAAGAGCACCAAATTCTTACACTTTATTTTATAGCTCAGTGACAACTTGAATAATAATCAGCCCTAACTGCGACACTTATATTTTAGTGAACAAGTTGTTTTCAAACAATTTAAGCTCATTGTATTTATAATGAGCTGTTAAGTTACGTGAGTTCTGATAACACACTACTATGTTTCCTTACGTTACGTGAGTCCTGATAACACACTACTATGTTTCCTTACGTTACGTGAGTCTTGATAACACACTACTGTTGCCTTACGTTACGTGAGTCCTGATAACACACTACTATGTTTCCTTACGTTACGTGAGTCCTGATAACACACTACTGTTGCCTTACGTTACGTGAGTCCTGATAACACACTACTATGTTTCCTTACGTTACGTGAGTCCTGATAACACACTACTATGTTTTCTTACGTTACGTGGGTCCTGAACACGCTGGCTGACAATCACTGTACAAAGCTGTGCATGTGCTAGGGTAGAGCTAGTATTCTAACACAGAATTTACCGTCCATTATTAGCCACGCGAGATCGTGAAAACGCCATATTTAAGGGGGGCACCAGCCAATTCTAACCCCCCCCCCCCNGAAGGTAACCGTTGGGTACACAACCCTGCATGACGTAACGATCTTGCCTAAATCGAGTTAGCCCACCATTTGAAAATACAGAAACTAGGATAGAGATTAAACACCTTTTTCCGGTAAGTATAATAAAAAGTGACAATTCATATAAATAACCATCTTCACACATATACATATGAAAATACAGATATTACAAGATGCTTCTCCAACCCTTTTTTTTAAAAAAGTGTAAGAATATTTTTTAAAAAGAAGAGAGGGAGTGAAACTGGTTGAGGTGCCCGTGGTGGGAACCTCTTGGTCCAAGGAAAACAGATAGACAGACAGACAGTGGAGGAAGTGAGCTGGTCTCTGTCAATAGAACAACAATCTATTAGCAAGACTCCAGCTCCCCCTGCATTGCTAACATCCGCGTTGGCCAGTCGCTTCCTCAACGGTCTTCCATGGACCGGTTATAGATGACCTCGTCTTGACCTCTTGGACGACGATTAATGACCACAAACAGAGGAGGGGGTCATCATTTCTAACCCCCTACCCTCTCTGACGTCCTTTCATAGGGGACACATATCAAGGACCGGTCTGGCAGGGATGTGAACCAGTCGAGGTCTGGTTCATTGCGTGTAGCATTTCTATATGAGCTGGAGGTAATGGAGGGTATCTAGTCCTGGAGGTAATGGAGGGTATCTAGTTCTGGAGGTAATGGAGGGTATCTAGTTCTGGAGGTGAGGGAGGCTCTATAGTTCTTCAGGTGATGGAGGATATCTAGTTCTGGAGGTAAATGGAGGATATCTAGTTCTGGAGGTAATGAAGGGTATCTAGTTCTTCAGGTAATGGAGGGTCTGTAGTTCTGGAAATGCTGTAGAACTCTGACCATCGAGGTGTTTTTAATAATTGTGAACGTCAAGAAGAATGAGTGAATGATAAACTAGCCCCAGCCCCAATAAACGTTTCTCGATGGAGCCGACTGTCCCAGCCTCTTACAAACTAGATGGATAAACAAAATGTAGATTTAGATTACAGTAAACGCAAATTGTATACCGAAGCAACTAAGGAGGTTGGTTGCTCTCCTCTCTCAAACCTGACACTTACAGGAGAAAGACTATAGGTCAGCTATATCAAATCTATGCAGCTATACCATAGTGGAAACAAGGAGGGTTAGGGCATAGTTACATGAGTAGGCCTAAAGATATAGTAAAAGGAGCACTGTCTAAGGCCCGAGCTATATTCACGGGGTATGTATGCCTCTATGACCACTTGGTCTAGAGTGAGAAGGTGCAAACAACAACCTTATCGTCCAGTGTCAATTTACAGGTAATCACTGTTTGAATATTACTGCCGCAGAACACAACTTACAAACTAACTTTTAATTTCTTTCCAGCGCCTTACTACCCTTCTGGGTTAGACGCCTTTTAACTACGCTAGTAGGGTAGGAATGGAAAAGATTGACTTTTGAGGAAATGTACTCATATTTGCGTAGAAGAGTGAGAAGCCATTTGGTAAGAAAAAAAACCCGTTCACACCCTTGGGATTCAAACCCGTTCTCCCACTCACAGAAAATAAGAATATATAAGTTTCATATTTAGTCCGCAAGCCTAAACGACTTACAAAACAACTTAATTTGTTGAGTAAATAAAGCGTTAAGTTAAAGAACGCACTGCATCTTGATCTGTCTATGATGTGACGACACATACCTGTGGAGGAGTGTGTGGTGTAGGCGGCGGTACGGTGCGCAGTCATGAGCTGCTGATGGTGTTGGTGTTGGTGGTGTTGGGACAACATGCCGTGCAGTAAGGGCTTCACTCCCGGCTCCCTCTTCACCACCGGCATCAGGTCCATGAGATCTGCCGTGTCCACTGAAACACGAGGTGCACGTCACTTACAAGTCCTGGCAGTGCTACACGTACTGACAGGGCTACACGTCATGTCAGGGTTACACGTCCTAGCAGAGTTACACGTCATGTCAGGGCTACACGTCCTAGCTACAAGTCCTGGCAGTGCTACACGTACTGGAAGGGCTACACGTCATGTCAGGGTTACACGTACTGGCAGGGCTACACGTCCTGGCAGGGTTATACGTACTGGCAGGGCTACACGTCCTAGCTACAAGTCCTAGCAGGGTTACACGTTCTAGCAGGGCTACACGTCCTAGCAGGGTTACACGTCATGTCAGGGCTACAAGTCCTAGCAGGGTTATACGTACTGGCAGGGCTACACATCATGTCAGGGTTACACGTCCTAGCAGGTCTACACGTCCTAGCAGGACTGGTATATTGAAATGTATCTCTGGACAAATGACCCCAAGATGACCTTCCTAAACAGTTCGGTACAGTCATATATTTCGAGTTTGTTCAAGAATGCTCCCATTTTACCACCGCGGGCCGGTCGGATGTTCTCTTAGTATTTTGAGTGCCAGTGAAAACAACCTCCATGACTGAAATCTCTACACACGCGTAGCCTAGTGAAGTTCCTCCTCCATCTCGATTATCCGGTCCAGTGGCGTAGTCGGAGGTTTCTCTGAATGACCAGTAACCGGGGCATCGCTCAAGTTGGTCATCGTACTTTCCATTCATCTCATTTCCAGTAGGATCGGGCTGGTGGTCACCACTCCTGGCATCATGCACTTGCGGGCAATACTGCTTTTCCTCATTTGTGCATGACACACAGGTTTGCTGTTGACGGAACGGCCGGAGTTTGAATAACGGCCGAGTTACATCTACATCGTAGGGGTAGTTTTCTATATTCCATTCACGGTAGGAGTTACTCTCTGAAAGGTCTTTTTTCCTACCAATATCCCACTATATAGTAGATTTATGCTAGGGAAAAAGAACTCTTTCAGAAGTCAATTCCTACGGTGAATGGAATATATATGCAGTTTACCAATATACTTTACCCCACGATAAAGCTAGTGAACTTCCTCTAAATTATCCGGATCATCTCTACAGCTGGGATTGAAGTCGTTAGTAAAATGTATTTTAAAACACGGCGGAGAAACCTTTGCGCGCGGTCTAGCTCCCGACAGATAAACACAAAATCAGATCTTTTGTTCGACCATCAGTTGGGAGTGTTTCTAGCCAGCTGAAACAGTCGCTATAGTCCAATTTTCATAAGAAGGACCTTATCTGACAGCTAGAACAGTTGCTACAGTCTAATGTTCATAGGAAGGACCTTATCTGACAGCTGGAACAGTTTCTACAGTCCAATGTTCATATAAAGGACCTTATCTGACAGCTGGAACAATTGCTACAGTCCAATGTTCATAGGGAAAACCTTATCCGACAGCTAGAACAGTTGCTACAGTCCAAAGTTCATAGGAAAAACCTTATCTGACAGCTGTAACAATTGCTACAGTCCAATGTTCATAGAAAGGACCTTATCTGACAGCTGGAACAATTGCTACAGTCCAATGTTCATAGAAAGGACCTTATCTGACAGCTGGAACAGTTTCTACAGTCCAATGTCCATAGTAAGAACCTTATCTGACAGCTGGAACAGTTTCTACAGTCCAATGTCCATAGTAAGAACCTTATCTGACAGCTGGAACAATTTCTACAGTCCAATGTTCATAGAAAGGACCTTATCTGACAGCTGGAACAGTTGCTACAATCTAATGTTCATAGGAAGGAGCTTTATCTGACAGCTGAAACCATTGTTACAGTCTAATGTTCATAGGAAGGACCTTATCTGACAGCTGAAACCATTGTTACAGTCTAATGTTCATAGGAAGGACCTTATCTGACAGCTGAAACCATTGTTACAGTCTAATGTTCATAGGAAGGACCTTATCTGACAGCTGAAACCATTGTTACAGTCTAATGTTCATAGGAAGGACCTTATCTGACAGCTGGAACAGTTGCTACAGTCCAATGTTCATAGGAAGGACCTTATCTGACAGCTGGAACAGTTGCTACAGTCAAATGTTCATAGGAAGGACCTTATCCGACAGCTAGAACAGTTGCTACAATCTAATGTTCATAGGAAGGAGCTTTATCTGACAGCTGAAACCATTGTTACAGTCTAATGTTCATAGGAAGGAACCTTATCTGACAGCTAAACAGTTGCTACAGTCCAATGTTCATAGGAAGGACCTTATCTGACAGCTGGAACAGTTGTTACAGTCTAATGTTCATAGGAAGGACCTTATCTGACAGCTGAAACCATTGTTACAGTCTAATGTTCATAGGAAGGACCTTATCTGACAGCTGAAACCATTGTTACAGTCTAATGTTCATAGGAAGGACCTTATCTGACAGCTGAAACCATTGTTACAGTCTAATGTTCATAGGAAGGACCTTATCTGACAGCTAAACAGTTGCTACAGTCCAATGTTCATAGGCCGGACCTTATCTGACAGCTGGAACAATGATGTGATCTGTTGATGCATATTAATACACATGAAATAATAATAAATTTATTATAATCTAATGTTATCAATGTTAATTGTATTTTGTCTAAGACCCTTCCTACCAACATTTGTCTGTAATTTGTTCCCTAGTCTCTTGAGAACATTCCAAGGTTAACTTCACTTACAGGACATAGACCTCAACCACTCGATAACCTTGACAGGAGTACTAGCCACGTTGCCAACACGTCCAACCCTTTCAAGAGACAGCCTTGGTACTTGGAGAAGGAACAAAACATGGCAACACGCTCGCTTCCTTCGGCCAGGAAGTAACCAAAGAAACAACAAAACAAAATAACAACTAAAATAATACTCGTAAGAAATAACAAAAGAATGTAAACGCAAAGGATGGCGAGATTAGGTAAAAAAAGAACAAGCGTTCCCAGACATATGACTCCCCACCTTCGTAAGGTTTACACCCGACAACTTTTAGAACTAAAGTCTCTAGAACTTACAGTAAGCGCACCATCATCGGGGGGAGGTTTACAACTGAAAACATTTCCGGAGTTCGGGTGACCGGGAACTAAAACCAAACTTCGTTGACAAGACAAACGAGCGATTTTGAAGAATCTGTATTTATGTTTAAAGGAAACGCGAATAAAGGTCTGTACTTTCAATTTTCACGATCAAATGAATCAAATATTTCTGTTCAAATGTTAGCCAACCTGCACAATACAGATATTCATCAACTAATGCTATCACCACGTGCAGCCTGTAGATTATTAAACAAAACTTATCAACTGAATAAACATTTGATTCATTTTGGCCAAGAAAAGATTTGATTGTAGTAATAAAATAACAAAATATGACCCTTAACTCTTGTACCTCACCAGTTCTAGACAGGAGGAACAGGGACTATGTCACGAGTTCTAGACCGGAGGAACAGGGACTATGTCACGAGTTCTAAACAGGAGGAACAGGGACTATGTCAAGAGTTCTAGATAGGAAGAACAGGTACTACATCACGAGTTCTAGACAGGAAGAACAGGAACTATGTCACGAGTTCTAGACAGGAGGAACAGGGACTATGTCACGAGCTCTAGACAGGAGGAACAGGGACTATGTCACGAGTTCTAGACCGGAGGAACAGGGACTATGTCACGAGTTCTAGACCGGAGGAACAGGGACTATGTCACGAGTTCTAAACAGGAGGAACAGGGACTATGTCAAGAGTTCTAGATAGGAAGAACAGGTACTACATCACGAGTTCTAGACAGGAAGAACAGGAACTATGTCACGAGTTCTAGACAGGAGGAACAGGGACTATGTCACGAGCTCTAGACAGGAGGAACAGGGACTATGTCACGAGTTCTAGACCGGAGGAACAGGGACTATGTCACGAGTTCTAGACCGGAGGAACAGGGACTATGTCACGAGTTCTAAACAGGAGGAACAGGGACTATGTCAAGAGTTCTAGATAGGAAGAACAGGTACTACATCACGAGTTCTAGACAGGAAGAACAGGAACTATGTCACGAGTTCTAGACAGGAGGAACAGGGACTATGTCACGAGCTCTAGACAGGAGGAACAGGGACTATGTCACGAGTTCTAGACAGGAGGAACAGGGACTATGTCACGAGTTCTAGACCGGAGGAACAGGGACTATGTCACGAGTTCTAAACAGGAGGAACAGGGACTATGTCAAGAGTTCTAGATAGGAAGAACAGGTACTACATCACGAGTTCTAGACAGGAAGAACAGGAACTATGTCACGAGTTCTAGACAGGAGGAACAGGGACTATGTCACGAGCTCTAGACAGGAGGAACAGGGACTATGTCACGAGTTCTAGACAGGAAGAACAGGTAACTATGTCACGAGTTCTAGACAGGAAGAACAGGGATTATGTCATGAGTTCTAGAGAGGAGGAACAGGGACTATGTCACGAGTTCTAGACAGGAAGAACAGGGACTATGTCACGAGTTCTAGACAGGAAGAACAGGGACTATGTCACGAGTTCTAGACAGGAAGAACAGGGACTATGTCACGAGTTCTAGACAGGAAGAACAGGGACTATATCACGAGTTCTAGACAGGAAGAACAGGGACTACATCACGAGTTCTAGACAGGAAGAACAGGGTCTATATCACGAGTTCTAGACAGGAAGAACAGGGACTATATCACGAGTTCTAGACAGGAAGAACAGGGACTATGTCACGAGTTCTAGAGAGGAAGAACAGGGTCTATATCACGAGTTCTAGACAGGAGGAACAGGGACTATGTCACGAGTTCTAGACAGGAAGAACAGGGACTACATCACGAGTTCTAGACAGGAAGAACAGGGACTATGTCACGAGTTCTAGACAGGAAGAACAGGGACTATGTCACGAGTTCTAGACAGGAAGAACAGGTACTATGTCACGAGTTCTAGAGAGGAAGAACAGGGACTATGTCACGAGTTCTATACAGGAAGAACAGGTACTATGTCACGGGTTCTAGACATGAGGAAAAGGGTCTATATCACGAGTTCTAGACAGGAAGAACAGGGTCTATATCACGAGTTCTAGATAGGAGGAACAAGGACTATGTCACGAATTCTAGACAGGAAGGTCGGGGACTGGAAAAGGTATCAATTTAAAATTAAGTTTTCTTCCTTACCATTTTACTCTCCGTCTTACCACCCGTCCAGGCTGTCCGCAAATTTACAATAATTGTTTACGAATGAGAAAGGTAGAACTAAGAGAAAATGTATCCTAATTTTCACGGAGATTGTGTATAAGGAGCTATTTAAGTGTAAAATAAAGTTCGGTTAATCGGGTTGCGATTCGAACACCGACCTCCTATTTACCAGCAAACCAGACAAGATGAGACTGATGTCCTTGAATACGTAAACACCAGTACGTTAAAAAAAACTGACAGTAAGCATTAGTGCACATTAGTGGACGCATGGCCTAAGGCATCATTCTCACAATAAACTGGACTATCGATGACGGTGAGATTAGTGTTTAAGGCCAGGTTTTTTCTAAATGTTTTCCTGTTCCCTGGGGCTTCCGGTCCGTCAAGGTTTCTTTATTGACTGGTATAATTAGATGAAAAGACAAGGAAGAATATCAAGATAATCTGGGCCACCAAGTTGCAAGAAATGTATTAGGCTAAGTTAGTTTTCTATCTTCTTATGTTGTATCACGTTTAGTTTTAAGTCCAAGGTAGTGGAGGTAGGTGGAGCGAAATCTCCAGTAGAGCGCCTCCCCAGGTGGTGGATAGGAGGATGCTCACCCCCGCTGGGGCTCGCGCCGATCCGGGAACTATTAGATCCGGAAGCGGCGGGGCAGTGTGTCGGGGGCGTAAAATACTCAGGGTAGACCAACTAGTAGGATAAAATTAGAATATAGGGAAAAGGGACACTTAGATTAGGAGCTATATTCAACATCAAATTAAGTAATATGATTGTAAATTGGATAATCTATAACATTAGCGGCGGTAGAGAAACAATATAACATAGGTCCTGAGCAGTGGCGGCTCGTGTATCGGCACTGCGGAACTGCAGCACCCCCTATTTCCAATTGATATTAGCGATAACAGTTAATATAATGAGTAATGTTTTCTTTAATTCCTTATTTATTTTTGTAGTACAATATATATTCCTTAAGATTAAGGTCAGTACTTCAGTAGCCATCCCCCAGTTTATGAAAAAGATACAAAAATCTTTGTATGAAACTGTGCGCTTCACAGTGCCAGCGTCGTGGTGTTTTGACTGTTGTACGCATGCACACATATGAGGGGGTTAGGAGGAAGGCGGGACTGCCAGGTAGAGAGAGAACTGTTGCTCTCGCAGTGCCGGCTCTGGCGTGATGGTGGAAGGAAGTGTTTTTTAACTCAGCGTGTGTTGTGCTTAAAAACCGTGTACCATATTCTTGAATGTGATAAAGTGTAGAAGAGTGTATAGTTATATTATTATTCTGCTTCCAACTATTCTATTTTATTCATTTTTTTGTTTCGGTTCTTTTATTTAACAGAAAGACTAAATGCGCTTGCAGTACTTTCAATGGAGAAAAATTTCCTCAATTGTCATCCAGAGATCAAGAAGAAAATTATTGAACTTTTTGCGCAAATTAAAACAAGAAGAATAGATTTCATTTTTAAATGAATAGATCAAGCTTGAACTGTACAATTTAAGTTAAAGTAAGTAAAAAATTTTTTTTTATGATTTTATCAAATTCCTGAATAAATTTTCTTTTTACACTTGTTTTTTTCCTTCTACACAATTTTAAAACAAAAGCTAAAAAAATTCTGGAGCAGCACCCCCACTAATTTTAGCTACGAGCCGCCACTGGTCCTGAATTACAGTCTAGGCCTCAGGACAGAAAGTAAGGATGAATAAATAAATAATTCGTGTGCTCCCTTCATCCTAGCACAAGACTCGGTGTTGTTATTTTGACTGGCACTCTACTACATTCACAGATAATCCATTTTGTTGCCAGCCTCACGGCCTAGATCACGTGGTCACTAGCTCGGTCATAACCGATACTAATAAAATTGGCTGTACATAAACCATATAATAATACAAAAATAAACAGAAGTCATCCTGCAAAATTATGGTGAGGTAAAATTTGGAAAAGAATGTCACCAAGTCGGAATAGAACCAATGATAATATATCCGTACGCCCAACCTTGATTTATTAAAATTAAATAAACCATAATGGAAATCTCCTTTTTTTCCCGACACCCCTCATTTTTTTTTTTTTTAATGTTTAAAATAATCTTTCGTTTCCAGAAACCACCTTTAATTGAACATTTGGAGATAGGCCGTTCTATCATCAATCCGCTCGCATGTCAGCGCCGGAAGGGAAAGTGAGACTTTAGCATTGTCCTTCCTCTCCTTGACCTAGATTACCTCGGAGGGATCCAGCACACCTGTTGTGGCGAAAACACGCACACAATGCCACCCTTTTCATTCGTCCTATTTATTAGCTTGAGAGATAAGGCTATGGTTTCTCTACCTGGGACATTCCAAGACCCGCAGTCGGTCTCCCTTGCCACTCAGTCACGGCTGCTGGACCAGAGAACGCTCTTCTTCACTAAGACAAGGTTAATTGGTTCCCTTGCAACATTGTGGCACATGTCAGCGCATGCGCCCTGGACTGGTTGAGGAAAGGGGGATATAGGCCTCTCTCCACGTGCCAGTACTTGTTGCAGCAACTCTCACAGCGCATCCTGGTTAGCGCGAGAGCGGCACTTAACTGGCACTTACTTACTAGTCGATAACAAATCTCGGTGCACATACCAGGTGATAGAACATATCTGGTATAAAGCAGACCTGACACTAGTCACACATTCAACCACGGAGCGCTGTAGTTGACACGTGAGTGTGAGAAATCTTTAAGTGCTGTTATGGTAGCTCTCTCTGCCTCACTGAGGTAACTATTTGTAGCCCAGACTAGCTGATGCGGCGCAGACCAAACCAACAAAGATGCTAGTGTCCGACTATTTTGCAACACTTTGTGTCAGGGTTTGGTTGACCTTGGAGCTTTGTGCGACCACTTCCTTGTTGCAGCCATTGCTACAGTCTAGGACAAAACACTAACATGTCTTACTATCGTCAACATTGAAAACATGCTACCAGATTATTAGTAGTAGTATTTTATATGTAGTGATGTGATAGCTGCATGTCACATCACTTGACGTATGAATATATGAGGGAGTAACTGTGAGATCATGTCCTCCTTCCAGTGGCGCACCAAAGTATCTCACCCCCCCCCCCTGCCCCCCTTCCATTGTTTACTCTATGGAGGCAATACGGCCTTATGAACATTTCCCGGAGTAACGGCTTGCGAGGGAGGGGTAGAGAGGAAACACGGAGGATAGGAGGGGGGGGGGAGATAAATAAATGTCGGGATAACCTTAAAATTATTTTAGCTAACTTATTGATGATACACATATTGACGTATGGTTTATGAACATACGGGTCTTCAAAGGGTCATCATATTCATTTGTTTCTTTACTACTCATTTTTAGCACCGCGTCTTACTACCCGTTCGGGCTATACGCCTATGTATTAATTACGCTGTGTTAGGGATAAGGAAGGTTGAATATACAGGAATTACACCCGCATTTGTGTGGAGAGTGAGTGGAAAACCATTTAGGAAAACCCTTCCTCAGTGCAGCCGAATCGAACCCCGATCTCTTTGTAAACGGCAGTTCAACCTAATGCGATAGTAGCGCGTTGGGCCGTGCGGCCCCCAAAGCAGGTGTTTTTTATTAATACTAATACTACTACCACCACTACTGCCACTACTACTACTACTACTACTACTAACACTAGTCCTAATTATTACCGTTGCTATTATCATTAATTTAATCAGTTGAAATTAATTAACAGAAATAATAATTGAAAAGTTTCCAAAACGGAAAACTTTCCGACTCTCACATCTCTACTTATGCCCCAGACACTCATACTTGATTCAGTAGAGAAACTATGATAGCAGCTATCACACGTTCGTAATGTTCATAGGTCTGCTTGTTTAAAGTAATAGTTATTCTCAGAATATTGTTTGTGTTAATATTACAAGTTAATGTATATTTAAAATAAACCGGCACATTCTTTAAACAATAAATATATTTAATCAAAACCAAACGTGAGACAACTTGTATCTCTACTGCGCATGCGTTGCTGACAACTAGGACTTGTTTAATTTACTAACGTGAGACAGCTTGTATCTCTACTGCGCATGCATTGCTGACAAGTAGGACTTGTTTAATTTACTAACGTGAGACAGCTTGTATCTCTACTGCGCATGCGTTGCTGACAGCTAGGACCTGTTCAATTTACTAACGTGAGACAACTTGTATCTCTACTGCGCATGCGTTGCTGACAACTAGGGCCTGTTCAATTTACTAACGTGAGACAACTTGTATCTCTACTGCGCATGCGTTGCTGACAACTAGGGCCTGTTCAATTTACTAACGTGAGACAACTTGTATCTCTACTGCGCATGCGTTGCTGACAACTAGGGCCTGTTCAATTTACTAACGTGAGACAACTTGTATCTCTACTGCGCATGCGTTGCTGACA
>CABEEJ010004622.1:50666-61417 GCA_901482245.1 Timema douglasi
TGCTTCCTATCTACCCCTCCCCCACCCCCATGACCCCTAGCCCCTTCTTATAGCCCAATCGTATCTTATACTATATTTTGAAGTATTATCTTACTAATATTATAAATGCGAAAGTTTGTGTGTTTGGATGTTTGTTACTCAATCACGTCAAAACTGCTGAACGGATTCGAATGAAACTTTGTACGTTGGTAGCGTGTGTCCTTGAATAACATATAGGACTATTCCTAAACTTTGATTTTACATTAATTGTATAATACTAATGTTTAAACTTTTCGTATATAATATATATTATATAATATTTCGTAGTAAAAGAAATATATATTATTTAAGTTATCAATTATTAATTATTTTTTTTAAAGTTTAGTTAAAAATTAAAAGATGTTATCAATTATTGCAGGCGAAGCCGCGACGGGTAAAAGCTAGTAGGCTATAAGGCCCACCTCTACAATGTAGCCCCTACACCGAAAGCCACCAATGAATAAACATTTCTGGGAAATTTTCCTATTCAAAATTTTCATATCTACTTGTAAGTTGTAGCCCATTTGAAATGTTGAAATGGATGACAAGAAACATTGTTTCCTCTTTGGGAAATGTAAAGGTGTAAAGGAAGCATGCAAACTCGTTTCAATTTGCAAAAATATCAAAAACTGTTTCCGAAAAACACTAAAAAACATTTCGGAAACAAGAGCAACGTCTAACAAAGTTTCCGGAAAAAGTACGTGCTAAGCTTTAGAAACAAGGCACCGCCAGAGGCCTAATATCTTTGAGTAGATTTATAGTAGTTTCATAATGCTATTTGTAGCTTACAACTTACAAGCACTAGTAAATCAAAGAGTATTTTTTACAAGTTTCAACAAATATGTAAATACTTTACTAAGTGCATTTTAATGGGCTATTTATAAATAATTAGTTCAGAATATTACTTTAATAAATCAATAACCTGTGAGAACATATTGTGTTAATAGACGTATGATGAGGTTAGGAGACAAGGTGATTATTGAGGTTAGGAGACACTGCGATTATTGAGGTTATAAGATAAGGCGATTATTGAGGTTAGGAGACAAGGTGATTATTGAGGTTAGGAGACACTGCGATTATTGAGGTTAGAAGATAAGGCGATTATTGAGGTTAGGAGATAAGGCGATTATTAGAGGTTAGGAAACAAGGTAATTATTGAGGTTAGGAGACAGGTGATTATTGAGGTTAGGAGACAAGGTGATTATTGAGGTTAGGAGACAAGGTGATTATTGAGGTTAGGAGAAAGGTGATTATTGAGGTTAGGAGACAGGTGATTATTGAAGTTAGGAGACAAGGTGATTATTGAGGTTAGGAGACACGGCGATTATTGAGGATAGGAGACAAGGTGATTATTGAGGTTAGGAGACAAGGTGATTATTGAGTTTAGGAGACAGGTGATTATTGAGGTTAGGAGACACGGTGATTATTGAGGTTAGGAGACAAAGTGATTATTGAGGTTATGAGATAAGGTAATTATTGAGGTTAGGAGACAAGGTGATTATTGAGATTAGGAGACAAGGCAATTATTGAGGTAAGAAGACAAGGCGATTATTGAGGCTAGGAGACAAGGTGATTATTGAGGTTAGAAGACAAGGCGATTATTGAGATTAGGAGACAAGGCGATTATTGAGGTTAAGGACACGGTGATTATTGAGGTAAGGACACGGTGATTATTGAGGTTAGGAGACACGGTGATTATTGAGGTTAGGAGACACGGTGATTATTGAGGTTAGGAGACACGGTGATTAATGAGGTTAGAAGATAAGGCAATTATTGAGGTTAGGAGACAAGGTGATTATTGAGGTTAGGAGACAAGGTGATTATTGAGGTTAGGAGACAAGGTGATTATTGAGGTTAGAAGACACGGCGNATTATTGAGGTTAGGAGACAAGGTGATTATTGAGGTTAGGAGACAAGGTGATTATTGAGGTTAGGAGACAAGGTGATTATTGAGGTTAGAAGACACGGCGATTATTGAGGTTAGAAGATAAGGTGATTAAGCATCAACTGCCTAAGTTCATGTAAAATTAAATCACGTAGTTTCTCACAGTAATGTTTAACTTCAAACCTAAGAGAATCAATATAATGTATACCTCATTCTATGTTTTTATTTGATATCTTAGCTATAATCTAGGAAGTTCCAATCAAAATATATTTGTGCTCCTTGATTTTTTTAATAATTAATATTTTAATATTCATCTACAACTGTTTTAACATGATTTTAAAATATTTTGTGTAGTTTTGGTTGTTGTAACAATGGGGATTGGATTTGATGTATTAATATGTCATTTATAAATAATGTCTACACATGCAGTAACATTTACAAGTCAAAATATTTCACTATGAAACCATTTATATGTAGGCCTACAGTTGTAAAACCTTCACTTGTTGTAAATTGTAAATTGTGGAATGGTAGTTTATGAAACAGCCCACTAATCTACAGAATGCTAAATAAATGCTAAGATTAAATAGTTCAGTCGGTTTGTTCCCGTGCTATTCCGTTTCTGCGGCTGAGTGGTAAGGGAGCCCTTGGTTATATCCCCGGTGGTGTTATTTGTTCCTGGTGCTAGATGTGTTGTTGATCTAGGTTAAAAGTATTCAAACAAATGAGCTCGAGAAGAAATAGAGGTCAGTTCCCAGTGGTCTATATTGCTGAATTATGTCAGCTCTTTCTAAACCACCAGCCTCATGTTGAGAGCACACTAGTCAGTCAGCCAATGAGTCAGCCAATCAGCGTCTCGCCAAGGCAGGGAATGAGGTCAGTCACTACAAAGAACAGTGAGAGCGGTTGAATCACTCGAGGGTTATGAAAGTGATCCCCCGACCCACTGACCCACTTCTTGCTCTGCTCTCCACGACGCACCGGAAGTAGTAGTGCGGAAGTTGGCTCCGGTCAAACATCGGCCGTAGTCAGGACTTTTCCCGTCTGAACAAGCCTTAAGGTGGGTTCCTATGGATAGTTGTACTATTCGGACCAGCTCAGTCGTGTACTAACCTGGTGACCAACAAGTCTCCATATGTCGTGTACTAACCTGGTGACCAACAAGTCTCCATATGTCGTGTACTAACCTAGTGGCCAACAAGTCTCCATATGTCGTGTACTAACCTAGTGACCAACAAGTCTCCGTCCATGAGAACTCCTCGAACCTTGTAACACTCATGTGTTAGAAACTACTTACATGTCTCCCCCATCCTTGCTCTAGCTGCGTCTTACCACCCATCCGGGATTATAGGAGACGGATAAAGCAAGAAAGATTTAGAAGAAATGTGCAAACATTTGCACAGAGGGAAAGTGGGAAACCATCGTGGTAAATACGCGCGGCCAAGCTCCCTGTCACCAGACAAGACGAGACTAGTTCATAATGATCTGGATCGTTTTAAACATTAAGCGATTTCTTCCAAACAGGATTCCAGAATTACCATCAGAAGGAATCCACCGTTACAAGAAATAATTTGTCGAGTTATATCACCCAAGTTATTATTTTAAACGAAAACATTTATTTCGAGGCTTATCAAATGAAAGTTTTCATATTTTGAAGAGCTAGTCCGTGAGCTCAAGACAAGAGTGGTGGAGGTCTCTGAGCTCATACAAGAGTGGTGTTACAAACCTAGTGATCTTTCCCACCATTATTGCTCATGCGCAAACTACAACCGTGGAAAGTATTCATTTAACACTCCGAGCACACAACTGTGAGGGCACACATTTAACTGAGTTCTTAGGAAGAGCCATGGTAGTGCTAATAACTGTTAATCTGTTATTACTGTCAAAGAAGGTTCTTGCTACGAAGATTGGGCTGCATAATTTGTTACTCTTTGAATGACTAGAAGGCCTACAGCTGAAATCACGACGCGACGGGTGAGATGCAGTTCTATTTCTGAAGTTCTGAACTACATCCAAAAATGCAAGTGACGCGAACCAAGCTATATGGTGGCAGATAGTACAAGCTCACTTTGTTTTAGAACGCTATTTCCTCGACAAGTTTAGCTGCTTGTAAACACAGGGTGGTGGACATTGTTGCTACCAAAAACAAGTGAATTCAATTAAATGTATTTGTTAAGGTGATAAACAAGGGCACCAGAGTTTAGGCCATCCTGAATATTTCGCGCAATGGACTTTGATGACATATTTATTCTCTTCTATTAAAATACCTGTTCTAAGTCCCTTTTGTAGGTATTAACAACTGTATAAAGCTAAACTAAACTGATCCATTGCAGCAAACTGTGTCTAAATTTTTTTATAAACGGGCAAATTACGTGAAGTATCGTCTTTCCATCCAACGTTAATCTATGAATTTATGAAAGATAATGGGCTTCAGCTTGGTGGGATCATCTCATTGGTGTATTTCCTGAACCTTCACACACAAGCACATACATGGGACGAGTGGAAACAATCCTGTACTTGTACTGCTATAGTCCGGCCACAGTATAGAGCAGTGGAGTCAGGTCCAGAGCACTGCTATAGTCCGGCCACAGTATAGAGCAGTGGAGTACCAGAGCACTGCTATAGTCCGGCCACAGTATAGAGCAGTGTAGTCAGGTCCAGAGCACTGCTATAGTCCGGCCACAGCATAGAGCAGTGTAGTTAGGTCCAGAGCACTGCTTTAGTCCGGCCACAGTATAGAGCAGTGTAGTCAGGTCCAGAGCACTGCTATAGTCCGGCCACATTATAGAGCAATGGAGCCAGGTCCAGAGCACTGCTATAGTCCGGCCACAGCATAGAGCAGTGGAGTCAGGTCCAGAGCACTGCTATAGTCCGGCCACAGTATAGAGCAGTGGAGTCAGGTCCAGAGCACTGTTATAGTCCGGCCACAGTATAGAGCAGTGGAGTCAGGTCCAGAGCACTGCTATAGTCCGGCCACAGTATAGAGCAGTGGAGTCAGGTCCAGAGCACTGCTATAGTCCGGCCACAGCATAGAGCAATGGAGCCAGGTCCAGAGCACTGTTATAGTCCGGCCACAGTATAGAGCAGTGTAGTCAGGTCCAGAGCACTGCTATAGTCTAGCCACAGTGTAGAGCAGTGTAGTTAGGTCCAGAGCACTGCTTTAGTCCGGCCACAGTATAGAGCAGTGGAGTCAGGTCCAGAGCACTGCTATAGTCCGACCACAGTATAGCGCACAAAGTAGCCGCTCGTTGCAAAGCCCGATGTTTCACTTTCAGCAGCCACTTGTTTCTCAGCTCATGCGCTGACAAATAGGTCAGTGGAACACGGGGAAAGTACCCCACCTCCCCCTCACTGACCTAACCGCGGCGCGACGTTGCCACACTTATCAACAGTGAGCAGTACGGCTCAGACAAGTTGAGAATACATTCATGAATCTTTTTCTTTGTTTTAACAGTCATGTATTCATACGCAAAGTGCTTTTAATGGTGGAGTAATAAGTTACATCTCTTTAGAGATCTATTAGCCATGATGTGAAGACACCAACAATACAGGCGGAGATATATTTACTACTCAAGGTCGGCCTAGTTGTTTGATAAACAAACTGACAACTCTAAAACATATGTTGGCAACAGTCACACAAATGTGGTACTTTTTGGAGTTATTTTGGCCATGACCGAAATTCGGCAGATCAACTTTTCCCAAAAAAAGTTCTGGATAAATATGACTAAGACGGTCTTATCGGGGTTTAGATCTCAGCCATGTGTAAGTCTATGGAAGTGTGGGTGCACTTGTTCTAGATTAGTTCTTTTTCATAACTAAATGCATTAGTATAAATGTATGTATAGCTCGGACGGGTAGTATGACGCGGTGCAAAAAGACGGGCTCAAACTATATTCCATTCACGATAGGTTTTTACCTGGATGACAGTTCGAAAATCATATGTTTAGGTTTTGGGTTGCCAACACTTGTAAAAGATCACAGTTTTGTTATAAATGTAAAGATCTTTAATTACCTGTCTTATATTACATTTAAAATAACGTAAACTTAAGTTTTCTCATACTATTTCATTTTTTTAAATAATTTATTTTTATCCAACTCGAAACAATATTTTAAACATAATTAAAAGTACTTATTTTTCGTTTTGGAACGTTATTGATTTTGTGTAATATAGTGCACACATCAATACCTTTTAATACAGGCATCGTATTTACTTGGAAAAGAGAAAATTGTTGTCATTTTTTTACATCCAATAAATTATTTTATGATTTTTTTTATCGTATTTTGAAATATTTAATTGAATAAAGTATTTCCATTAGCTGCGTGTCCGCATCATTGTAAAACACGTGTTTACCGTTATGTTCAATCATATGGTTTAAATTCGTCAGTCGCCATTTTGAGGCTATGTTCGTTAGAAGTTTTTGTGAAAGTGGTGTTAATATTTTTTTGGGGAATAAAACTATAAATAAACTTTGTGTCCGACCTCAAATAAATATATAAATAATATTGGTCTAAATTACTGTGGTTAGCTATCAGATTAATATATTACCATCTGTTTTAATTACAGTAATCCAAAGTGATAGATGTCAGCTGTTGGCGTAGTGATATATTAGGGATTACTTCTGGTAACATTTCAAGCTGTCATTCAGGTAAACTTAGCTCGTGAATGCCTTATAGGTAGGTACTCCTCCCTCAGTACGCCACTGGTTGACGTCAACATTAAAACTAGGAACTAAGTCGTTCTTCACAGGCCCAATTCTTACAAATGTCGTTAAAATTGATCCCATCCTGTATAGTTTTGAAACCGTCCCTTGTGTGGCTATGTTTGTGTACAATAACACACGCTATGACGTATCATCGACCCGGAAACTATTTCCTATTCGAGATTTCCCTAATTTATTACCTGATGACGTAGGAAGGAGAGCTAATTGTTGAGATTTTGAAAAAGATTGCAATATTATTATTATTACCGCGTCTTACTACCCATTCGGGTTATACGCACTTAAGCTAATGTGTAATGGTAGGGTGATTGTGAGATGAATTGGAGGACCTACAGTTTAACGTGGAATCCGAACCACGGTGGAGGCCTGGCTTCCCCACATTCACAAGATGTCTTGTCAGAGGTGAAGGAAGGGTTTGGTAATCAGATAAATCTATGCCGGGACCGAGGATTGAACNGGTTTGGTAATCAGATAAATCTATGCCGGGACCGAGGATTGAACCCCGGTCACCAGCACAGAAGTCTGACACCTTACCCCTAGACCGCCAGGTCACCAAGATTGCAATAGTTCAACTTTAAATAAGACAAGTTCGCCAATAAAATCATATTTTAGAGGTTCAAACAATTCTCAGTGGAAGCGCTACGAGTGGATACAAGTGTACACACATTATCTTGTATAAAAATAAGGACAAATGGGGGTGTAAACGAAATGGTGAATATTTCCCCCACCTTTGCTAGGACCCCCCCGCCTTCCGAGGGGTACATTATGGTCGTGAAGGACAGTCTTGGTTACGTTATGCAGGCCAAGGTTGTAGCCTACCGCGGTGAGATGAATTAGCTCTCAACCTTTTCGCAACGTTCACAGTGGCAAGGGAGTGTTCACACTGGCAAGGGAGTGTGTTCACACGTCTCAATCAACTACAGGATATCACATCAGTACTACTAATATACTAACATGCTATCAATGTTAGGTAAAAGGTTCAGACTACGGAAACCCCGCCATGTTATGAAAGCGGGGAGCGAGGTTCCAGTACACTCTCTTCAGAAACAACACCGGTCAAGTCTCATCTTCCTCAACGCGACCTCCTTGGATTAAATCGTGAATATCCCTTGTAGACAAGGCCGTAGCCAGCCAATAATTTCAGGGAGGGTTTGGTGGGCACATTCCCTAATAGACTGAGGATAGAAATAATTCTAAATCTTAAACACCTCTAGAAGCTATCTGAAGTGCTTTTTATGTTCTCGCTCTATTTCTGAATACACCCCCAGTTAGCGCTGACGTCACGGCAGGCATCGATCGCTACTAGAGCTGACGTCAGAGGCAACGGGCTGGTGCACAATTTAGGGGGGGGGGGTGGCCCCGAGGTATTTTTAGCCCCCTCACCTGGAAACATATTGTGAGGACAGTACTAATAAAACAATTAAAATAACATAAGTACAGATGAACAATTTTTAAATCAATTAGTTCGTTTTAGTGCCGCTGGGCTGGTAATTACCTTCATAGGCCTACCCTAGCTCATTTTAATAAGAGACACAACGACCAGCTCCCAGATCGTCAATCCAGTCGATAGAAGAACACATGGCCTAGCTAATTTAAGGAGGGAATAAAGGGAACGCGTGAAAAAGTCAACGTTTTTGCAGTTTTTAGAGAAAAACTTTTTTAGTCCTAATAAATCAAATATTGCTTCTATACAAACGTAGAGTATAACTTTCTTAAAACGGTGATATCAACATTTGTTGAATATATATTAAGGGTGTTCTGGAGTTTAATGCCCATTTTTTCTCTTCGTTTAAAAATTTTGTCATTTAATGCTGTCAGGCTCATGACAGATATTCAACAAATATTGATATCACAATGTTAGAAAGTTATACTTTACGCTTGTATGGAAGCGTTGTTTGATTTATTTTGACAAAAAAATGTTTTGTTCTAAAAACTGCAAAAAACACTACCTTTGCTCACGTTATCTACATACCCACGTTAATAGTATTATCTTTGCACTTTTTGGCCTTGCCAGGAATCAAACTCTGCACTTTTAAGAATGTAGGTCGGCTTACTCGCGATCACGTGGTCAAGATAAGTTAGTCCTCATACCAGCGGTCACGTAGTTAAGATAAATTAGTTCTTATACCAGCGGTCACGTGGTCAAGTTAATCCTCATATCAACGGTCATGTAGTCAAAATAAGTTAGTCCTCATACTAGCGGTCATGTAGTCAAAATAAGTTAGTCCTCATACTAGCGGTCACGTGGTCAAGATAAGTTAGTCCTCATACTAGCGGTCACGTGGTCGAGATAAGTTAGTCCTCATACTAGCGGTCACGTGGTCGAGATAAGTTAGTCCTCATACCAGCAGTCACACGGTCAGGTCAAGGCGTCAAGTTTGCAATAGACTGAATTTTCGTATGACGGATATTTTTCCAACCTTTGTCCACGCTTATGCGGTTGCATTTCCTCTAAGTTTCCTCTACCACTCAAATTAAGTAATTAATAACGAGACTAAACAAATTCATTAACAAAAGTAAATGAGTCAATTAGAGCCGCTTAAGCCTGGGGACTCACTTAAAGTGAACTCACTAATACCTCACATAATTTAGTCACACAACTTTGACCCAACCAGCATTCGAACCGACAAAGTAATCAAAAGGTAGTTCGAGGAAAGACATGGAGTCTTAAGACCACCGCCTGCTTGTAAGAAAATATCCTCTCACAGCTGTATTTCTTATGGTAAAGTCAGTTTTGAAGCTTCCAAACCACTAAAACAATCCTCAACTATCTCAAAATATTCTGTTGTGACCCTATAAGCAACTTTATTTGTGTGAGTAAGGCTGGATCGATGTTCTAACCAGTTACTCTGATCTTAATCGGCCCTTAGTAACGATCTTACCACAGGTGAGATACTACACACGTAGACAGTAATTAGTTGAGAGTTTGAAGTTTAAACCATAGATGAATACTAGAGCATGTGTTCTTCGAACGTACGACTCGCTAAACACTTTCAACTTTAGAACCAGGAATATAAATACCGGCTAACAGGACATAGCCATACACAAATACATTATTTTAGTCTCAACCTAGAATAGAACCAAGGTCCTGTGGATCCGGAACAGGTCTCTCTACGCGGGGAAAGAAACAGAAGCGAACCGTTGGTAAGAAAGATGCCAGGTTTATTTTGGAGTTCAAAACGATGACGTCTTTGATATCTTACATCACGTTACACAGTTATTTAAAATACTAATATGACCTACCGAATGTTGAAAACAAACCGACAATAAGAAAACGACAGGAAACAAAGTTTAATTACAGACAACATTAAGCATCGGGGGATTAAATGCTGCTTCTGTTTTAGAATTTAGATAGTTTATTAGTCGTTGTATAATCAGTCGGTTCAGAAAGTGCTTGTTGAATCTCATCCAGCCACTCTCAAAAAGAATGAAATGTATCAATAACTGAAGTATTAATTAATTATTTGTTTGTTTGTGGTTTGTTCGTTCAGAAAGAAATCCAAGCGAGTACGAGGAAAGCAGAAGTCCGAGCGAGGTACCAGGAGAGCAGAAGAGTAGAGCGGGTATTCCAAGCTATTAATATGCCTCGCAAGTGACCTTGACCCTTTCTGCTGGCGGTAGGACGCTGCGGAAGTGAAGCGCTCACTTCAGAGCCGCTCAGGAGGACTCGGCCAGTGCTGCCAACCTTGACAAGACAACAGTCCCTCCGAACTAGTCAGAACAGTACGAGGTTTGAGCCTTTTCATGGTCAATAGGAAAGTGAGCGGTAACCGACCAAACGTTACGATTGTTCAAGGTCAACAATTAGACTCAAAAAAACAACAAAGAACATTTTATAGAATATTTCCTTTTTTGACTTTTTTTTGTCCATTTCTCACTTGGCTTATGACAATAATGGGTTAAGGATGAGAAAGGTAAAATTTAGATGAAATATATACGCATTTGCGTGGGGAGAGTAGAAAGCCTATAAGGGCTACAAACGGCCGGGATTTGAACCCTGACATCTTCACCTGAAAACCTAACCAAATGAAATTGACTTTCATTCAGTACATTGTCCCCCTTAAATTTATGGTTACTTAATTGCACCCCTCCTCCTTCATACGAACCCGCGCATGCGCAGATCACACCACAAG